>WOUH02000003.1:3930899-3942877 GCA_009936405.2 Stevia rebaudiana | reverse complement strand
TTTTTTTAGTATTTGAAAGTATGGGTGAGGATGCGTTTAACCTAGCTCTTAACATTTCAATTTATTTCTAGAATCATCTTATCCCTAATAAAATGCGATGACTAAAAAGTAATGGATAATTCAAACCGTTACTTGCACACTTTATTATCTGTGATAGCCCGATGCTCCAAATGGTTACAAAGAATATTAATTAATTAATGTTCTTTGTGGAAAAATATAACAAAGATTATTGTTATCTTAAGGATTATTATGAACAATATACAATTGGAAAATGATGATGATGACATTATGAAGATAAATACCCGTCCAATGAACGGATATAAAACTAGTTCCTAGTGCTTAAGGTATTATCACTACACTAGAACAACCTTCTATCAAAAGGTCATATCAATTCAGTCATCTGAACTATGTCTTTTGCATAACAGAATCAGAATCGATACAGAAACTATTAAGAATTAACATAAACCCACCACAAATGCCATAAATCGGATCAATTCTTTAATTAGATCTAAGTTTTATGCAAAATCATAGATGATAAAAAGAATATCAAGAATTAGCATGCGATATTACACAAGTCACAAAATAGATGCTAGAAATTAAACAATCAATGAAATCAAATTTCAAAGTGAGATTCGACTAACCTTTCACGATATTGAAACTGATTTAAAAGATATGATTAACATATCCAATAAGCATTTGTTGTTAATACGTTACCCGCCCTTTCGTCTTTTGATCGGCAGTGTAAAATTTAGGATTTTTGTTAGAATATCTATAGCCTCTGATATTTTTTTAAAAAAAAATTCTCGTCCCCCTAAATATTTTTGGTCAAGCTCCGCCAACGACGTTGTCTTAATAATTAAATATCAAATGCATTATGATCACAGGTTGTCAAAGTCTATGAAAAACATGATTTTGAAAGCATCCTACTTCATTTAAAAATAAAACCAAAGAATATAAAATGTTTAAAACCAAAGAATCTAAAATGTTTTACACCAATAATCATGATGTACGCATATAAATTGCAAATAAACTAAAAAACTACTTTCAATCTCTTGCTGACATCGCTTGCATATGCTTATTATACAACTCTCGATCTTTGTAGTTCCACCACTTTCATTTTCAATTCATATGCAAGTTTTATAACATTATCTAAATTCACTGAATCCAATTTGTTTTTCAGTTGTTGAATTATATCATCGTAAGTTTTCCTTTCAGCCCAAAGTATTTCCAGTTGTTCATCTTTCTTGCTCATTTTCTCACTCAGTTCATCGACCAACTCACATTTTTTCTTTAATTCATCTTTTAACTTCTCAATAACATCATCATCATCACAAATCTTCTCTTTCTTCTCGTCTTCGTTTTTCTCCTCCGGTGAAATTTCAGTCTCGTTTGATGATTTCAGTTCTTCTTTCGTTGTTTCAGTTTTACCGTCAGACATGTACACCCAAACATCTGCTAAATTCTCATCAATTGCCTTCTTCAATTCATCATTTTCTTTAGTTAAAGTTTGAACTCTTTGTTTCAAACTCGCCAACTTTTCTTCCAGATTAAAAATCTTTTTTTGTATAACTTCTTGTTCGGAATCAAAATCTTTAATTTCTTCTTTAACTGGTGAATTTGAATTAGAAGAATTTAGATGCAAATTTTTAATTAGAAACATACAGTTCTTGTTGAGTTCATCAATCAAAAAAACATGATGATCAAAAAACGACGTATGCAAGCGTGACAACTCTAGTAAATGTTTTCTCAAATAAGACTTCTTTTCATCATATCTGACAGGTGTCATTTGATCGAAATTTTCATCTTCATGTATCTCTTCAAGGATATCTTCAACAAGTTCTTGAAACTCTAATTATCCAGAAAAATCATGATCAATTAGTGTATAAACATGTAATGTGAAAAAATGAAATCTAATTAAAATTTGGGTCTCACCTGCATATCCTACAATAGTTTCTGCAAGACTATTTTGAGCATCCTCCATTTGTTTAGACCAAATGCTAAAAAAAACTGGAAAAACAAAAGTCAATCTATCGAAGTGAAACAATTTCAATTAGTGTATAAAATTTTAATTCACAAAAGTCAAATTCAGTTGATTCGTGGAATCAAAGTGAAACAATTTACTAAAAAAATTGGAAAATTCAACTTAAGCTATCATTTGGTATCCTGGAGTTACAATCGGATCATGAATGTTCATCATCATTATCAATTCAGTTATATCATACTTAAATAAAAAATAATTTTTTTTTACTGTTTCGAAGAATAAAAAATTTATCAATTCAATTATATCATACTTACATTTATGTAAACACGATTTGTTCAACGTTTGATTCATGAATATTTGTACATACAAATCGAAGGCAGACATCAACCAGTTAAACCAACACAATACATTTAAAACGCTAATGAAGCAAAATCCAGACCAGATTAATTCAATCAAAAGCATCAGAGACAAGTTCCAATTCTAATTAACGAACATGAAATAAAAAAAAAAGCAACAAAATCAGGACTTAGGTTAAAAACATCAATGAAGCAATTGCCATGAAATAGATTAAATCAATCGTTGTTAAAAAAAAAAGATTAAATCAATCATCTGAAGTCTGAACCACATCTTTTGCAATACGGAATTATAATTGATTAATCAATATAACAAGAGCTACATGGACCACCTACGAACAGTACTAATCATAATCAACTTCCAGCTTTCATAACACAACGAAGAAACAATCAATGAAACAAAAATTAGGAGAAAGGTTTGACGAACCTTTTACGATCACAGCGAGAATCGGTAATTGTAATGTTAAACCTAGTCTCGAACAAGATATATATAGGCAAACGACTTTTACTAATGGATAACAACCAACACTCTTCGATATTGATCCAAAATTCAAAAATTGAATTTGATTTAAAAGGATAGAACTATGATTCTTTAAAAGATGGTTCCGAACACGTAGATAAGCATTGAAAAAATCATGTTTTTTACCCGCTTTTTTTGGTTTTTAAAATGTTTAAGAGGATTAGTTTAAGCCCAACCTCTATCAAGCCCAAATGGCCCAAAACTAAACCTATTCGCCATTGATTTATAGCCCGATCATTTAAAAGCCCAACTAAGGTCATCATGTAAATCTACCTCTAATAAATCAATCCAAAAAATATCACGTGTCATTTTGTTAATTTTTCTAGAGTTTTTTTTATTATTTTAATTAATTAAAGTAATATTTTAAATTCCTTTATAGTTTTTAAATTATCTTAAATTATAAAATATATTTAAATTTGTTATTATCTAATCCAATATTTATTTTATATATTCAAAAAGTAGTCTACATTTTTATCTATTAGGTTTGCAATCCTTAACATTTTTAGTTCACCGTTAACAGAAATGTTCTCTAATGTTTCAATTCTTATCAATTTTCATACATAACTTTTCATGTCTAATTTTTTTCCATCCCTAAAGTTTCAAGTCTTAACACTTTTCATCTCTAATGTTTCAGGTCTTAACAGTTTTGTCCCTAACGTTTCAAGTCTTAACAGTTTTGTCCCTAACGTTTCAAGTCTTAGTAGTTTCTGTTAAAGGTTTAATGACGAAAGTTGTTAACACTTGAAATGTTATGGACGAAAACTATTAATGTCTTTAAAATCTCAGAGATGAAACGGCACTTACTCTATTTAAATAATGGGGGATATAAATTTTTAGGTCGTTTGGCAATCACTATACAATAATTTTTCTCTTCTGTTCAGGCTAGATTTGATCAAATCGGGTCGGGTCATGTTAAAAAAAAACAAGACAAAAATTCATATGTAAAAACATAATGGGCTAGTAGTGGGATTGGTTTAATTTAATAAAGTTAACAATGAACTTGTTGAATATATGCTAATGGTGCGTTTAGTTAGCTAATAAACCTAATAATAGACTCGAGCTATTTTAAACTGGATTGATATCATTAGTTGGGTATTTCAACTTGGGTTTTATAGCTAAAATTTGAAATTAAAATTGGATTGGAGGCAAATTGGGTACGAACTGAGGACGATCATAAAATTTTATAGGGGACGATCGTGATTTAAAAATATGTGTACCACTAAATTTTTTTTCAAGGATGACGGTTTCCCCCCTTGGTTTCATAATAGGCATGGTTGTAGAAATCGCTAGTCGCTAGTCGAGCGGTGAGATGGGGACTAGGGATTAAGCAGGATTAATCAGATTGGAATTTTGATATGTATATATATGCAGAATATATATATATATATTGTCAAAATAATAATATTTTTTTCATATAATTCAAATATTTTGACTAATTTTGATGGATTTTAACCAATTTTGACTCATTTTGACTGATTTTTGGCCAATTTTTCCCGATTTTTGGCCGATTTTTTTCAATTTTGACCGACTTTTCCGGCTTGAACCGCCTAGGTCCACCTAGCGATTATTGGTCCGATTTGTTAAAATTCCAAGGTATAGGGCTGATTAGCGCTTAGGCCGATTTTTATAACCATGATAATAGGTATGCCACTGCTTGTGTCACTTTAGTCTTTAGACGCCACCAAGCTCTAACATAACTCATTTTATCACTAAGTCATCTTATGATGTTTATAGTTACTATAAATGATGAAGGAATATTACAACGATAAATGTACTACATATATGAGATCAGTACAACTGTGCAAGTTACAATCAGCATTTAATTATAAAATGGAAATCGTGTTAATTGTTACACAACTGTATTTCTTTTAATTTAAAAAAGAGATTTTTTTTTTTTTGAAAGATCGATCTCATTAAAAACAAAACCCAACCTGAAAACCAGGCTGAGGATAGAACAAAAGAAACAAAACAGTTACATAATAACAAATTTACACCAATCGGTCCAGGTGACCGTAGAGTATCTAGATCTATTTTTGAACCAAAGGAACCCCAAGGATCTGATCTCGCTCAACGTGTCCTCCACTTTGATTTAGCTACCCGTGAACCTAGATTTGTTCCTCGCCTTCCAAATGCACTAACAAGAGATGATGATAATGCCCTGAATAGCTACTTTTTCGGTATTTTGGTTGGGAGAACGATATCCTGATCATATTTAAAATTAATTATATTTATACTATGTAATAAGCTTTAATGTTTTAAGATATTGATGTATATCAGTATATCCACTAACAGCTTCATTTATATGTTTCTTATATTGTTTTTTTTATTAAAACTAGATTAATAGCCGCGCGTGTTGCAGCGCAAATACTACAACGATCACCCGATCGTTTAACCCCAACACACCTCGCAAATTTCGTTCTCACACGTGCCTCTCGAGTTTAACCCCAACACAAGTGTTGAAGCAATAAAATGTCTTAAAAGCAGAAGATGCAAATGTTGGAATAAACATCATCATTATCATTAACCAATCAATCAAAAAAAACCATATCATGATAACAAGTGATGAAGCAACATAGAAAAATCAAACCCAAAGATTTTTCAAATAAATTTATTTAAATTTGTTTATGAACCGAGCAGCTTCTTCCATCTCGCGTATCCAAGAACAATCATAAAAAGCATGATAGAAGCGACTGTAATCGCTCCAACAAACGGCTCAAATATTCCATCTATATAATATAAATCACACGGAATATTCATCCCAAATAAACCAGCCACTAATGTCTCAAAGGCGATCGCAAATGATGCTATTGTTAATGTCAATTGGAGTTGAATAAGCTCGTTACGTTGATTGTCAAGTTGAATGTTCACATAATCCTCTGTGTCATCGATGTACTCACGAACCTGCATTTTATAAAAATTGTAACAAAACAAAATTGTTATTAACTTATTAAGTAATGACTAATGACATGCTTTAATAGAAAATATTGTATCTATTACTGACAGATAAGATTTTGTTACGCGTTCCATCAAGTTGCATAAAATAAGCCTCAAGTAACATCTCAAGATCTTCAACATCATCGTTATCGATCATATTAGAACTTGTCAACATACTTCTTCCACTCTTCACTGAACTAAGGCGTCTCATAAGGTGGGCCCCGTTAGTGGACCCCATACCTCCCGACAAACTCTCACTTTGTTGGTTATGTAACCACTTTCTTGTTAGGTACAAGTGTGTCATATCTTCATCATCATCCAAAAGATGTTCAAGTTCATCCCTTACCTAAAACCACATATAAATTATTGATTATTTGATTATTCATTTTCGCATGCTCTATATTGATACGATAGTACATTAGTATTAGTAAAACATGTCAACATAATAATAAAATGAAATACCTTTTGTACCCTTGCGAGCAAACGAGTAAGATTAGTTTTCAAAGTCCTTACGCGTTCAAGATTCTTGGTGCTAACGTTCTTCGCCAGCTCATCAAGGACAGGATACGCATCTCTTTCAAGATTTGCAACATTAGAGTCCAAATACGCACAAACTACCTCTAATGCGATTTCCAAAACTTGAAATTCAAATGGAAGTTCAGCTTCAGAGGTTTCAGAAGCGCGTATTAATCGTCCAGAAGCCGATATGTTCGATTCTGCAACGCGTATAGCAAGCTGACGATTACCAGAATTTGTTTTATGAGAAAGTTGATGTCTCAGTTGATCCACAAATGGGAGAACTTCGTGACGTAAAGGATCAAGTAAAAGTACTTCTTCTGCTGTAACTATCGCCTTTATATATTCCAAATTAACAATCATCGCCTTTTCTCTAGCTGCATAAGTAACATGATAAAAGATTTCAACTTTCAGCTAAAATTTTAGATACTGAATCTAAGTTGAACAAAACCTAAAATGTTTTGATCTTATCTAACAACATTGTGTAACATTTCTTAAACTCGTCAAGTAATTATGTTTATTTTCTTTATCAATATAGTTAGAATTGTGGAAAATTCTAATAGACAAGTATGAAGTATGTATAGATAGATACACAGAGACCTGATAAAAACAGATAAATTGTTTCCAGCTTTCTATAAAGAACACACATAATCGTAATAAAAAACTTATAATTAATAGACAGACCACCTAAATTAAGTCTTCTATTATCCTCATTGCTCACTCATTTAATTAACTTTAATAAGCAATTAAGCATGACAATCTAATGTAATACAGCCCAATTTATAGAAATATAGAGTAACATAGCCTCAACTTGCATAACTTAATTACAAAACTTCAATCGTTTAATTAACTAAATTTTCCTTTCAAAAGGTAGGACATTACTATGCATAAAAAAAACCTAATGTTGGAAACCTAGAAATGATCATATATGCAGCACCATGTTTAACAGTAGCTAAATCAAAGCAATTACCAAGAATATTGGAAGAATTAGAGAAAATCGGGCCCAAAATCCTCAAATCCCTAGCTGGAATCCCAGCCCGCTTGATGATCGTGCTCTTATCACACTCAAAAAGTTCCGATTCGCCAGACCGATCGAACCGCATCCACAACCTCGCTCCACCAGCCTTCTTCTTCGGCTTCGTCGTTGTTGGTTTCGCCGTCGCAACGTTATTAGGCGACGAAGGAGACGGCGTGTTGGCCAATTGCTTCGGTATAAGTACCGGCGATCCACCGACCTTCTTCGTCGTCTTCCGACGCCTCGTTGTGCTGCCGCTGCTGCTGTTCCGGCGGAACGAGAACGGATTCGTCTTCCCCATCCTCTGTCTCCCCTCTTTTCACTCCTCAATCAGATAATAATCTCTTCTACACAAATTGGATTGTTGGATCGTTGTGGTAGCAAATCAATAGCATGTGTCGATGAAATCAAAGTGATGAAGGAGAAAGAGGGGAGAAGAATCGCCGTCTCCGCCTTGTTCTTCCCCTTCTTCCTCTTCCATTAGAAGACATTCGTGCTAATTAAGTAAACAACAGCATCCCCAAAAAGAATATAAATTTAACAATTCGTTGAAATAATATTTGTTACCAACGAACAGACTAGATGAATTAACATGTGCAAATAATCAACTACTAATGTAAAATGAACTGTTATTTTATTGTAATCCTTACGGTTTCTTAATATTATATTTATAGGCTTAAGTTAAAAAAAAATGTTACTTAAATTCCCAAAAAAAAAAGTTATTTTAAGGGAAAAAAGGAAACCAAAAAGTCTACAAGCCTACAAGAATCAAATATGAGGGGCAAAGATGAAATAACATGATTTATGAGAGAAATTCTAGTTTGAACTCTATCCTCTAATTCGACTTTAGAACCATGAGTTAGTTGCCTCATGTGACATTCTCGGACGATGATTGTCGCAGGCCGGTTAGCAAGTCCGGGCAACTCTCTTTTTTTGTGTCGAACGTGTATCAAAATGATTCTCTTTTTATATTTGTCCACTAAGTTAAACTTCTATATACACTCTGTTGCAAGAGTTGTTATACTTAATTCACTAGATTCTGATTTTTGAATTTCGGTTGATTTCCTTAGTAGGAATATTCATATTTCACATTGTAACTTCTCTCCTTATAATGCACTTAACTATGTAGTTATTAACATGAAAATGCCTGCCATTTTTTTTACAAAAATAGCATCTGTTTATAAAAGTGAGTAATTGACATCTTAATGTTTTACCCTCTTTTAAATAGAGTGCACATACTTTGAGTGATGCTCAAGTCTAAAGATAATCTATTACACTAACATGAAGTAAAGTTTGGGATTTCCTTCTTTAAACCACATATCATTTAACAATCTTGAGATGTAACAGAATTCATAGAATCAAAATTTTAATTATATGTATTTGGCCTAACTTTTCGTTTATTGTCTAAAATCCTAACAACAAAACTCCAAGAAAATGAACAATTAAGTAACCAAACACAATTATCTTCAAACGATTTAGGAGAAACAAACGATAGATGTAAAAAAACTAACAACTAAAACATACACAATCCCAAAACACAATTATATGTAGTCTTACTATCTAATGCATTATGATAGCATGATGTCAAAGTGTATGAAAAACATGATTATGAACACAAGTTGATTCATTTACAAATGACATCAGAAAAAACTAAAATGTTTCACACCAATAACCATGATGTAAACATGAGTATCAACGTACACATATGATAAACTGTAAACAAACTAAAAACCAACTTTCAATCTCTTGCTGACATCATCGCTTACCTCTGTTTATCCAAATCTCTTTGTAGTTCCATCATTTCCAGTTTTACTTTCATCTGCAAGTTTCTTATTCTTATCAAATTCCATTGAATCCAATCTGGTTTTTAGTTGTTGAATCATAATATCCAAAGTTCTCTTTTCAGCCCAAAGTATTTCCAACTGTTCATCTTTCTTGTTCATTTTCTCACTCAGTTCATCAACTAACTCACATTTCTCCTTTAGTTTATCTTTCAGCTGTGAAATTTCAGTATCTTTTGATTCCTTCAACTCTTCTTTCACTGTTTCAGATTCCGATTTAAACTCAGTAACATCTGTTATATTCTCCTCACTCTCCAGCTTCAATTCACCAGTTTCATCTGTTAAACTTTCAAGTATTCGTTTCAAACTCGCTTCTTCTTTATTCAATTTGGATATCACTTTAAGCAAAACCCCATAATCTGAACCAGAATCTTTCGATTCTTTCACCTTCAAAACATCATCATTGAATAATTCTACCAAACCAAAATCTGATAACATTTCACCTTTACAAAGTTTGATTTCTTCTTTTACCTTCAAAGCATCATCATCGACTGAAGATTCTAAACCAGAAACACAAAGATCAGCAAGCATTTGAATATCTTGAGAAGAAGAATTTGCATTAGAGGATTCAGGAAGCTGATTTTGTAACATTGATGGACAGTTCTTGCAGACATGTTCAATCAGATTAGAATATTGTTCAGACAACGCGTTATGTAAGATTGATAACTTCAGTAATTGTCTTCTTATGTAACACTTCTTCTTATCATAACTTGTGGGTGTCATTTTGTCGAAATGTTCATCGATGTCTAACTCCTCAAAAAAATCATTAATACACTGCTGGAACCCTAGTTTTACAGAAATTTAAAGTTCAGTTAATGTATATACATCTTTTATAATAAGATTCAACAAATATGGTGAATAATAAGGATCTCACTTTCAGCATTTTCTTTAAGTCGTTTAGAAAGTTCATTATTCTGACTATCCTCTGGTGGAGATGGGGGTTTTGATTCGTCACTTTCCATTTAACTGCCTGCAATAATTGAATTAAATGCCACAAGATTTAGAAAAAATCAGTTGTTAATCATCAATTGACACATGGTTCTTGATACCATACAAAGTTGCAGGACTAAGTTGCAGATCTTAAGTTGAACATGACATTGATAATCCGAAGTTGCAGTTCTAAATAACAATACATGGTAAAAACACCAATGAATACGATCAGTTGAACATGACATTGATAATCCTAAGTTGCAGATCTTAACAACAACACATGGTAAAAACACCAATGAATAAAAAAAATGAACCAGATCATTTCAATCAAACGCACAATAGATCAGTTCTAATCAGAATACGAAGCAAATGTCATGAATCAGATATTTTCAATCATCTAACAGAATCGATGATATAGAAAATAATTAACTGGACCAATTGAGATCGATAATTAGGTAGTAATCGTAATAATAAAAACCGCCGATGAAGCAAATGCCATGAATCGGACCAATTCAATCATCTGAACCACGGTTTTGCGAAGCAGAATCATAATTGCTAAAGAATATCAAGCATAAACATACAGTAATCTATAACAAATCAAACAAACCAACAATGAAACCATATTCAGAGTAAGAATCGACTAACCTCTTTGGATGACTAAAACTGATTCAAAAGGATTGATCGAAGCTTTCTTTTACAGAGAGAGGGTTTGAAGATGAAGAAAATCTGGATGCTGAAGTTGTTAGAGTGTTACCCGCTCATTGGCCTTTTAAATATAGCGACTATAACAGCTTTACTTTTCAGTTATTTTGCATTAACGGTGATTTTAATTTTTTTAGTGGTTAGGGTTATTTGTTTGCTAGAATTTTGACTTTCTTGGAAGTCATATGGATACATATTTGTTTGCTGGAATTTTGACTTTCTTGGAAGTTTGTATTTGTTCAATTGTTATATCTAATCATTTATTTAAATTGATTTGAATGAAGACTAGAAAAAAAAATAATTAATATAGCTGTTATTATAATTCAAATTATTTAATAATATAGTTTGCTTTAAAACAATTCCTCGCTAATAATTAAACAAATAAACATACCAGTAAAATCTAACCCAAAGCTACTTGTAAACTCTAAGAAGAGTGAGACAACACACATACTTTACTTATCTATACCTTGAGTTATAAAAAAGAACTATTACCAGGTATGAACTGAATTCCTTGGCTCTAAAAAATATTATTTCAGATAAAATTAAAAAACTATAAATCACAAGTTAAATAAAGTTTGTCTAAGGAAACCGAAGAAGGAACAAGACATAAATACTATTAATAGTAGTAGCCTATCAATAGATAAGAAAAAAAAGTATGATACTATTAGATATAACAGCAAAACGAACAAAACAAGTAACATGAAAACCATTAAAAGAAGCGATCAATTCAAAGTTAAGGCAAAATTAAGGCAAAGATAAAACTATGACAAACGACCTTATGAGAATTGTTAAGTGTGCATAAGGTCTTAAGCAAAGCTAAAGACAAAGTGTATACATTGTCATAAAGTTTAATATCTTTATCCAACGTCTTTCTATGAACTCTATATTTGATATGTATTCAAAAGGTTGAAAGTATCAACTTTTTTTTAAATCAGCACATCGATCATCATCCTATGTTAATTGTTCTTTGAATTATAATAAAACGTTAAATATTTAATCAAAGCTTATCACATTTGGAATCTGTCCATCTTTTTATTCTATAATAATACATTTATCAAGTTTTTAACTTATCGGATTATTTATGTTGTTTTTTAACCAAATAATAATCAAAATGGCCCATTAGCTCAGTTGGTTAGAGCGTCGTGCTAATAACGCGAAGGTCGCAGGTTCGAGACCTGCATGGGCC
>WOUH02000003.1:3909239-3923481 GCA_009936405.2 Stevia rebaudiana | reverse complement strand
TTCAGGTGGCAACTAGGAAGGGTATGATAGACTTATGTGATAGAAGTACATTGGGAAGACTATGTTTGATGCTGTGATTATAAACTGCATGTTATTTTGATTAGTCTTCTAACTGTACTATTATCAATAGTGTCTGTATTTTGTGAACATGTGGTATTTGTAGAACATGATGGTATTTTGTGGTATTTGAAGTATGTATTTTATCAGTATGTAATCGTGTGCTTTGACCCGGTCATGGTCCCACCCCCGCACAATATGCAGTCGCTTCCGTAAATCGTTGACCGTTCAGAGGGGGTGTGACACCAAGCATTCAACTACCATCGCCACTGCTTCCTAAGAACTCTGATGTCACATATCTTACTCCACTAGTTGCAACACTAGAGCTTGAGTTTGACTGCAAAACAGGGGAATTTGGAGCAGCCTGCACCGGTTGATCCTTGATGTGTGCTAAAGTTATCTAGACAATCATAACAAGAGTTTCTCATTACTCAAGTTGCAACAATATTCATGAGTTCATGTCAATTTTGCACCAAGCAAGGTACCAGGATCGACATCAGAAATGAAGAAATGCATAATCCTAAATCCTAATCCTTAAGGTCAGATACGGTTACTCTAGATCACATATGAATTCAGACACTTGAGTGAGAGAGATAATTACCTAAGTGATCGATTTAGAGAGAGCGTACAGTAGAAGAGAAGGAGGAGGAGATTTATCTTGATAGAGCTTATACCAACCTTCGAGAGTTTTGCAGAAGTTTTTGAGACCGAGAGATTGAGCGGCGGTGTTAGAAGAAGAAGCGGAGGGTGCGGCGGCGGTGTTGGTGCCGGTATTGATCATCGCGACGTCGATTGGTGGTAATCGGAAGGAGACGATTCTGAACATCGGCGTCGGAGGGAATTTTGGACTTTGAAACTGCAGGTCAATTTGCTGCTTGCTGTTGCTAGGGACGTTGATGATACAACCCCATCATAAAAAAAAAAAAAAAAACTCTAGAGTTGGGAGGGTATTTTGGGTATTTTGTGATAATTGGAGAGACATGTAATTTTGATCAAGAGTTGGGGATAACACCACACGATAATACGCCTTATGTTAAAAATCACAACATTCTAAATAAACTCTGGAAAAAACACCACGTGATGTAATCATAGAATTCTTTAATTAACAAAAAAATTTATATAAATCCTGGAAAGAAACGCCATGTGATATAATCACAGAATTCTAAAAATACCATAAAATAAAGTGTGTTATAGCCACTTAAAAAAACACCATAGACAAATGTTCAAAACTTAATAATCTAAACTCAATTAAACTTCAAAACTTCAATAGATGATTTTTAACTTTTGGACCTTGTTGTATGAGATGAACCTTCCCCGGTTTGGTTCATGGTATTGACTTTACATGTAGAGGCAGAGTGATCATATTCTTTGCAATTTTGACATTGTCTGGTTTTTTTTGCCATTATTAGCATTTGCTTTTTCTTGTTTTAATTTCATCATATTTTGAGAACCAGATCCTTAGACTTGTAGGTACCAAGAACTCTAGTTGGATGCTTGTTGTTTTGGTTGTGTCCATGAATATCCGCAACCCTATCCCTTTTGCTGGTAGTGGGTGCACAATAATTTGTAAATCATCAACCTTCTTCATATAACCTTCAACATGTTCATTAAAAATGAATAACTCAACAATGTTGTCTCATAAACGATTAATATGTATTCAGTCGCAAACGATATATCACGCGTTACAATTTGATTTTCTCTGTTGGCATCTAGACATATGCCTCGGCTTATAAGCATATGACTTGAGGTATTGGGAACTGCTTCGCATGTCCACTGCCTAAGAATATATTTTTTGGGATATTCTCTAATTTGACAAACCTTTAAGACACAAAATAGATGCCTATACAACAAACCAAATTGTTCAAAAGGTCTACAACCAGAGTTGATTGTCCCATCTTCTTTGCAATACAAAACCTAAAATTAAACACCATAAACAATTAAATAAACATAATAACCTTGATAATCTATAATCAAACACCATAATCAGTAAAAACCTCATAATAGCAGTTACATTCTAGAATTAAATCACCATAAACACCATAGCAGCATTGGCACTCTAGAATTAAACATCATTATCAATTAGACACCATAATCATGGAATCGTTGACACACTATGTAATTAAAGACCACAATCAATTAGACACCATAATCATAGCAACATTGAAAATCTCATTAAACACCATAATCAATTAGACATCATAATCATAACAGTATTGGCACTTCAGAATTAAACACCATAATCAATTAAACACCATAATCAGCTCGAGACTTGAAACTCTTGTAACATACAAAAATAATATACGCCATAAAAGTTGCTTAGAATCTTGCATAAAATACTTGACAACGTTCCCTATGGTCTCATACTTTTGCATTAAGATAGTACTATGCCTTCTATTTCTCCTTGAACACTAAGGAAAATTGTCTTAGTGCATATTCTACGAGTTTGCTCCTCAACCACCCACTGAGATTTTTATTTTGGATGAGTGTATCGAGTGTCATGATCATTATTTCTGTGTGTATGGCGTTGAGCTTCCACGGTTGTTTCATAGTTAGTCAAAAACTCAACTAAAGTAGATTTTGGGTTGAAGATTTGGCCAAAGAAGTGGTTTTCACTTTCCGACCTTATCCCATCCAGCCTTGAATTCTTCGGGGGATGAAGCATCTGTCCAAACAACATCGCAAATCCGTTGATTGAAATCAATACTATTACATAAATATGCACCTACCTACAATTAGGGGTGTGCATGGTTTGGTTCGGTTATTGCCTAAAACCGAAACCGTAACCGAAGTATTCAATTATTAGTTTTGAATAACCGTTCGGTTTTGGTTTTTTCGGTTTTCAGTTATATTATCGGTTTCCGTTCGGTTCGGTTTTCGGTTATTTCGTTTTTTTTTTATTTAAGTAACAAAACATTAAAAATCTAAACATCTAGACTATTAATAGATAATACATTAAGTGATTTATGAGACGATATGAATCAATAGTGACGAAATATTTTTCGCCTTTGTAAATTAAACCGTTTTCAACAATTTAACATACTTAGTGATAAAAGTTGATGTATGAATATACTACTATAATTACAAAACATATAAGAAATATCTAATCATGATATATAAATCTTTAAGATATTAGTTTATTCAATAAGTACTATATATATAAACGCATATTAAATTTATATAAATACTAGTATATCTATAAAAAAATTATAAAAATTTGGTGATTCGGTTCGGTTTGGTTATTTCGGTTTTTTAAAAAAGAATAACCGTAACCGAACCAAATGTTTCGGTTTCGGTTTTCTTTCGGTTTGTTTGGTTTGGTTAATTCGGTTCCGGTTCGGTTAATTTGGTTTTTTGCTCACCCCTACCTACAATAAAATAGAAAACAAAATCAGTTAAAAAACAGACATTTATTTTATTTTATTTTTTTGTAAAAAATACTGACATTATGATGCACCTTTAGGGACAGTTTGTGCATCATAAGCCACATGCATAACCTATGACGACGGTTAGTAAAGACATCTAAAATAGTCTTTTTCATTACACGATCTTGGTCATTAACAACTACCTAAGGTTCATATCCGAATGCTTTAAGGAAGCAATTCAAAAGCCACTTATATGTCTCGGTTGTTCAGAACCCAACAAGGCAGCACCAGATGTAACATTGTGGCAATGGTTGTCTATGCCCATGAACAGGGGACAAACACCATAGCATACCTACCAAGGAAAAGAAAAGAAAAAGTAAAAAAAAACCCATATACATAAATACAATATAAAAGAATTAACAGTATAAAGTAACACCATATTTATAAATATGTCATATTCATAAATACAATATAAAATAATTAAAAGGATAAATGTACCAACTTGTTCGAGCGGTATGTAACATCATAGACATTACATCACCAAATGTGTAATAATTCTTCTCTACTTCTTCATCAGCCCAAAACAAGCCTTTCAAACGATCATCATCGTCACAGGAATATAAACACAAAAAGTTGGGTAGGTGTTCTTGCATCTTCATCAAATAGTTAACTGCCATCTCAGCATCGAACTCGCCTATAAACAAATTAATTTCTCTCATAAAATTTTTACAATCCTCTTTAGATACGCAAACTTCTAATCCACCCCACATAGTTCTCATGACATTGAATTCTTTTACAGGTCCAAGAATTGCAAATGTAATTCAAGAACTCCAACTATGGTTCAGGAACTCTCTAGTCTACTCTTTGTAAAGTAAGTGAGGGTGAAACCCAAATTCCAATTGTGCTCGAGAAGTGAGAAGAGGCGGTAGGTAGTGGTCCGAAAATTCGGCAAAGAGATCAAGGGGCAACTAGATTAGCCTGATGGTTTGATTTGTCCATTGTTAACTTGATTTTTTCCATTATTAAGTGTTCACCAAACTGGCTACTCAGCCTCATCATTCAGAAAGAAACCTACAGCTAGAAACACCTCTCTAAACCAGAAGCAATTGTTCCAACTCTAGACTCGCATAAAAAAAAATCAAAAGACTACATCAGGCTAGAAACTTTCTTTGTTCGATTAGCTTTGGGAAGAGTAGAAAGATGAACTATGACAGGAGTAAAGGAGACATAAATGGTGATTATATAGGCCGGTTTTTCCACACCGGCATTCTGGCAATCCGTGTGAGTTAAGCTTATTGGACTTATACGTGCTTTCTTTCAGCTTTTGGATTTAATATGGTTGTGACTAATAAGAGTACCAACCACTTTCAAACACAACTTTCTTGTGTTTGTTCTCTTTAAATTTTATACTCCCTAATATATATATGTAGTACCAACCACTTTCAAACACAACTTTCTTGTGTTTGTTCTCTTTAAATTTTATACTCCCTATATATATCATCGTCTACTTTTATTGTTTTACAAGGCCGGTCCTGAGAACCCAAAAAAGTTTCAGGGTCCAGGACGAGAAAGATTAAGTGGGCCCCCAAGAAAAAAGTTAATAATTCATATACAAAAATTGAATAATACGAAGATAATGTCATTTTTTTGGGTTAAACTAAGTATTAAATGTAGAGGTGTCCAAACCAGATTTTTTAAGAACCGGTTTCGAGTAGGAACCAGTTCCGGTCTTGGTCAACAAAGTTAATAGTCGAGGAGGACTAAAGTGTCATTTTGATCCGTGGTTATATTTCATATTTGCGACTTTGATCCCTAAGTAATTCTTTTTGCCATTTTGGTCCATGATTTTGTAATTTGGTGGTAATTTTGTCCTTCCTTCACATCAGATGTGGCAAATGTGGAATATAATTTAGATACTAAATTGGCATCAATTTACAAAACCAGAGAGGGAAATGACACCAAATTTCAAAACCATGGACAAAAATATCAAGAAATTACTTAGGGATCAAAGTGACAAATATGAAATATAATCAGGGAACAAAATGACAATTTACTCTATAAGTTGTTGGTTTTATTTTCTTACGGAGGCTTTAATTTTTAATGGGGCTTAAACTTAATGGGTATAAGAGCATTTACATCTCAGTCTTCATAATTCATTAAAAATATCTATATTTTTCTCTATATTATTGAATTAAATAATACTTTTATAACTTTATCACTACCTTATCTTTCTTATATTCAATAAAATAATACTTTTTCTACTTTTATCATTATATTTCTCTCTCATATTCAATAAATAATATTTGTTATACATTTATCATTACATTTTATCTCTCCCATTTAATTAAATAAATAGTGTTTTTTTCTATATTAGAGATTTATCAATTACTATCTCTCCTCAACTCACAACCACTCTTAATCAATATAAAGAATACAGAGAAACTACTCATATATTTTATAGAAAATGAGATGTGAATGCTTAAACTTTAAATACTTAAATTTAATCAAGTTAAAGATTTTATTTATAAGAAAGATATAACCGGAATGAACTTGTCAATGTGATTGGGCTCTCTCCACCTTTTGTTCATTTGATGTGCAGAAATCCAATCTACCACTCTTGCTTCAATTTGGCACCCATAAATAGATCTATATTACACTTTAGATATTTCTATAATACATTTTTTCCCAACAAAATAAAAACCACACTTAATATTACTTATGTGATTACAATTATTCAGTAGCTCATAATCACATTCAATCACCACATTAAAACTTCACCACGACACGTTATAATCTTATTTTACATATGCATGGTCACGAGAAACAAATAAATATTCATCAAAACCAACATGTCATCTGTTAAACCATCGCATTCTCGACGGTTATCGTCAACAAAGCATGCAATTTCCTCGTCTCCGCCTCAACACAATCGCGATCAAACAACGCAGAAACAACCGCGACCCCTTTAAGATTCACCAACCCAAGTTCCATCACCGACGTAGCATTTGAAAGATTTATGCCGCCAATAGCCACCACCGGTAGCTTTGAAGCCAAACAAACGGTCTTCAAACCATCCAATCCGATGGTGCGGTTATTCGCTTTTGTGTTGGTCGGGAATACGCCTCCCGATCCTATGTAATCAGCACCATCAGCCCATGCTTTTAAAGCATGTTCTGGAGTCTTGCATGATACTCCAATGATCTTTTCGGGCCCAAGAAGGGCCCGCACTTTGTTGACCGGCATGTCTGACTGGCCAACATGGACCCCGTCAGCATCAGAAGCCATTGCGATATCGACCCGATCGTTAATCAACAGGGGGATGTTGTGGGCCCGACAAATTTCAACACATGCTTTTGCTGCTTCTAGAAACTCTCCAGTTTCGGCATCTTTTTCCCTAAAACAAAAGACTCGATTAGAGCATTCATATCAGTATCTCTGTATATGTTATTCGATAAAATTTGGAGAAAAAAATAGAGTATGGTAATTTTTTTCAATTAACCAAATTTAGAGATAAATATGGTTTTTTATCCAAATTGTCCATTTTACCAAACTTTTGAGTTTTGACCCTAAGTGTCTATATGACTTTTTTTCTCCCCCAATTTGGCCACCGCAGTATAGGCATCACAAAAAAAAAAACAATAGGAGAATGCCACATGGCCACTACGGGCGCCGACCGTATGTATACAGGCGTCCGCCCATATACATTCGTTGGCGCATGTAGTGACCACGTGTCCTCCTATTGGTTTTTAGTGTAGTCGGGCGCCTGTATGTGTATAGGCGCCGAAGCCTATACTGCACTGTCCAATTTCAAAAAGAAAAAAGTCAAATGGACAAATTGGGTCAAAACTTTGGTCAAATCGACAATTTGGGAATTTACCTTATTTTTATGTTAACGGGTCAAATTTGAAAACTTAGCAATGCACTAGACGCATAAACTAGTGTTTATAACCCTCTTATCTATTAATAAAAAAATGGATCATTGATGTAACGAATTCATTTATAGTCATTTTTAATACACTAGTTGTTTATCAAATAAAAAAAAATAAAAAGCAAAAAAGCCGAACCTTAGTTGCACGATGGTGGCACCACCATCAATAGCAGCTTTAACCGCATCCGTAATGGATCGACCCCATTTTTTATTCATCCCTGAATCCGTGACAGCATATAAAAATAGATCACTTGGATCAAACGGTCTTGAATTTATCCTTTTTAACTTCAATGTGTGATCCAATGGGCCTTGAGGCCCGTTGCCAATATTAATGCTTTTGCTATACTCGAGTGCAGTCTCAACGTATCGTTTTGCTACCTTCGTTATAAAGTTCAGAAATAATATATTAATTTGAGTAGAAATGTAACAAACTAAGGAATGAAGGGATATTAAAAATAAAAAAATTAAAAAAAAAGGAAAAAGCAAAATAGTAAAAATACTTTAACAGCAGATAACATTGAAGAACCCTTTGCTAACTCGGCTGCTATACATGATGCCATTGTGCAACCAGTTCCATGAGTATTTCTAGTTTGTATGCGCGATGAACGTAATTCATAATAATCATTACCTTCATCACCAATATATAATAGGGATAGTTACATATATAGTATATCTACAAAGTTAAGAAATATCATATAAATCCCTACAAAGTTGAAAGATATCATATATATATATATATATCCATACAAAGCTGAGAAATATTATATATATTCTTTATAAAATAATTATAAGCTGGCCATTTTACCCTTACTTTTTTTAACCTCATCTCTTTAAGAAGGCATATATTATAAATTTTTTAACTTTTTACGGATATATACATGATATTTGATATGTTTTGTAGAGATATATATGAAATAAAACCTATATAATAAAGTACACAAACAGCTATGAGAAATTTAAAAAATTCTAAAGAAAATATTTAATTAAAAGAATACCATCAAAGAAAATATCTACGGCGTCTGGAGAAGAAGGTAGATCACCACCTTTCACAAGAACATTTCTGATAAAAATTGGAGATTTTGCTTCAGTTATAAAAGCGAACAATACTAATGTTTAATTAACGTGTTTAAAAGAAGTGAAAAACATAAATCACCGCGGTCCCATATCATGTAAAGATTTTGCTGCAGAACGCATGTCATCAAGTGTTTCTAATCGCAAGCCGTCAAGTAAAATGGAAGCTTCTTTTATATTTGGAGTCACAATGTCAGCTATTGGAAGAAGATCTTGCCTGAAAAAAATATAAATAAATGAATACCAAATCAAACGGTGTATTTACATGAGAAGTGTTTTCTAATATACCAAAAAACAATATATATATATATATATATATATGTATATCTTACTTAAACGTATCAAGTATTGAAGGACCAGCAAGCACATGACCGCTAGTAGACACCATGACCGGATCAACCACTAAAGCTGCCTTTAAAAGTTAGACCGAGTTAACTCGGAAGAAATATATAGTTTAAATTCAAACCAACGCGTGTCGTAATACCTTGAACTGGAAATTGCTTCAGATTGTCATGAAGGATTTTCACCATCATGGGTGATGGAAGCATGCCGGTTTTCACCTGATTCATAATTTAATTATGGTCGGTGTTTATCAACGAAACAACTTTCGCAAGAACTCAAGATTATAACCATTATAGGGTTGTAAACGAACCGAAAAGAAGCTATGTTTATGTTTTTTCGTTACGCATTAAACTTGTTCACGAATGGTTCACGAACACAAACCGAAGGAAAATTATTGTTTGTGTTCGTTCATTAAGGAATTGACTTGTTCATGAACGGTTCGTGACCACAAATGAACATATATTATTAAAAAATAAAAATCAACATTTTTAATCTTAAACATAATCGCCTTAAATAAATTATAAGTTTTAACAAGATACAAGTGTTAAATAACTAGGTTTCCTGTTTAAATGCTAATGTAAAAGCATAACATTAAATTAAAAGATATATAAAACACATTTAATGAATAAACATAAAAACGAACACATAACTGAACGTTCACGAACACAAAGGAATGAACGTGACCTCTGTTCATGTTCGTTCATTTAAGCAAACGAACAAAACTTCTAAAACACATTTAATGAACAAACATAAACAAACGAAAATTAACGAGCGTTAACAAACACATAACCGAACGTTCACGAACACAAATGAGCGAACACAACTCTATTCATGTTCGTTCATATAACTAAACGAACGAAATTTCGTGTTCATGTTCGTTCATTTAGTAAAATAGTAAACAAACAAACTTCCCGCCGAATGGCTCGCAAACTGTTAATTAAACATTCGGTTCCATTACAACCCTAACAACCAACTTACAACATCAACATGCATATCTGACAGTATCGACTTCAACTGTGCTGCAACGGATTCTGCTGGAAGAATGTTCACATCCTAATAAGACGCAAAACGAATCATCAAAATAATAATAACAAAATAAAAAAAAGTTAATTAATATGAATATATTGTTAAACCTGGACTCCAAGGGTATTTTGGGCAGTAACAGCTGTGATGACAGTTGAACAATACACTCCACGTGCAGCACAAGTTTTAAGATCGGCTTGAATTCCTGCACCGGCTCCTGAATCAGATCCAGCCATGGTTAGAACATGTGGGGTCCGGTTATTGTTATTGCTGGACCCGTTTGTGACGGTTAAAACCTTTTCTTCTGACATTGCCTTTAGAGATAAACCACAAAATTGGTTACATCCGTGTTTGCTACCTTGTTTTGAACCGAATAGTGTACATATCTGACGGTGATCAACCAGAAGAAAAATAATAATAAAATAAAATATTAAATACACAAATATTTTTACTTGCTTATGGTTAGCAACTATTGTTAAATCTAATCTAGTATCAAATATTGGTCAGATGGAATATAATGAAATTGGAAAGAAACAATAGCTTTAAGTATGACAAAGAATATAATTTTCAAACATAACAGGTGTTTTGATACATATTTTCAGAGTGATTATTACTAATTTGAAAATTTAAATGAAATTAAAGGTTATGCTTACTCCAAATCTGAGATTTATAACAAAATCATAATGCTAATTACTTTTTCTCAAGCATTTAACCTAAAAAAGTAACAATAGTCATTTGAAGACACATTCAAACACGTCTTATGTCTGAAATCAAAACCCAATTTGAACCAGAGCCATGGGTAAAATAAAAAATCAATGATCATACAATCAGATAATTCATTATATATGAAAAATTGAAAACTATAATTGATATAATATTCAAGCACAGTTACCATCAGTAACACTCAATTTCCACCAGAAAACCTTCGGAATGTGAATTTAGTAGAAATCAAAGGAACTTAAGATTATAAACAAAAAATCGAATGAGATTTCAATGATAATTTAAGTAGAAATCATAATCTTTCAATCATTGTTTTAAAAAAGCTTCTGTAAAAAAAAGAAACAATAACCAGGAAATTAACGAGTAAACGCACCTCTCGAGGACCATAAACCGCAGCAACGAATTTGGTGTTACTCATCTCAAATCTACCATCATCAAAATCAAACAAAAAACCACAGAAATCATCCAAAATTAATCAAAATCCCTTTCAAGATTTACCAAATATTTATTCGATCCATTTTAACTGTATAAGAAGGTTAAATGCAGAACCCTACCCATCAGGTTTGGAAACAGCCCCAAGTCCTGATTGAAGTTGTCTCATCTGAGATGAAATTAAAAACAAATACAAATTCGAATTAGGAATCAAATCGAACACAATGAATGAGAGTTACAAAATTGCGAAAATTCATTACCTCCTTCGGACGACTTCCATCTAATCGGATTCCTTCGGGCTCACAAACTCCATTGCTGTAGTTAGCACTGAGCGAGTGTGTATGTGAGAAAAAGTTCGAGCACTATGGGATTATGTGAATATGTGTGGGGATCAGCCCACTAGACCGATGTAGATTTTTGTTTTATATTTTCCTTTTTTTCTTTACCAAAAACACAAATATAAATTTTATTTTCAAGAAAGGTTATAAATAATGGAGTGGAGTGGGATCAAATACAAACCTTATTTTTTGTAAAAATTATGAAAAATCAAAGTGTTATTATAAATAAGAAAGTGCTAATACAAAAATTATGTTATATACAATCATAGCATTGTGAAATAACACCTTGTTATTTATACTATCACTTTGTATCTCATAATTCTACAAAAAAAAAAACATTTTTAAATAAAAAGTGATATTATTAAAAGTTATGTTCTATATACAAACATATCATTGTGAAAATTTTACAATAACACCTTGTTATTTATACTATCACTAGGGGCGGACCTACATACAACGGGTCGGGGTCACGCGACCCCAATTTATTTTGAACGCGTAGTGTACCGTTAATTTTTTGAATGAACCCAGTATTTTTATAAAAATGAACCCAGATTATTTCAAAATATTAGATTGCCTCAATGGCATCTCCATTACCAAAAACATGTGCATTTGGTCTTGTCTCTAACCTAGGTTCGAATCCCATACAGATTCCCCTTTTTTCATTAATGCTGCCTCTTCTCCTCCTTTTACCCTTTCTCACGAATTCGCACATTCCTCTGTAGCTCTATTATTAAACAAGAAAATTCTTGACTTCAATTTTTAAAAGATTCACCTTTCATTATTTATTTATTTTTTCCAATACTTCAATTTGAAACATGTTTGATTGCTTATTTTTACTCTTGGATAAAAATATACCCATTTTATTCTTTAGTTGTGGTTTCTTTAATTGGTTAATTGAAAAATTGTGTTTCTTGACTCAAGAGTTGAACAAACCTAGGTTTAATTTCTAGTTTCTTGACTCTTTTTATAGAAATATTGTCACTTAACTGACAATAGTATATTTTATATTTACTGAAAGTTGATTTTAGATCTTCAAACATCTCCACATCCGGTGTGTGTTGATTCAAATGTACCGCATGATGGACTTATTTTTGTTTTTTCAGAAATTGTCGTCTTCTATTAAACTTAAATTGAGTACAACTATGATTAGGATAGCTATAGATATGGTTAAGCGTATATGACTGAATTGTTTAAATTTTTAAGGGGAGTCGATTAACATTTATGTACACTAATTAGCAGTTTGATGTTAGAAGTTATATTATTGTGTGTTTTTAATTGACAAATTAATTTTATTATGGTATTGTATAATATTTATCCGACCCGACCCGTTACGTCCCAATGACTTGACGCGAAAATCTAGCATCGAGATTACTATAAATAAGAGGGCTGAAAAAGATGACCCCATACCGAAAAAATCCTGGATTCGCCACTGACTAGCACTTTGTATCTCACAATTTGTAAAAAAAAAAAAAAATGAGAAGATATATGATAAAACTTTATTATTTATAATATCACTTTGCTTCTTACAGTTTTTACGAAAAACATGCTTTATATCGGAACCATCCCCTATAAATGGTTTGTAGGGACAACTAATAGGATTGATAGTAGTTTTTGTGTATCTTTTGTAGATGAGGTTTGTATAATTTAGGATGTGATTGGGAGTGATTACGGGTACAAGGGAGAGAAATATTTTAGTATTCTTTGTCCATCTTTTATATTTAGGAAAAAAAATATGAAGATAATATTTTTGTGAAAGAAAAAGAAAAAGATAATGATGTTTTAGTAGCTTTTAAAGTGAATGAAAAGAAAAAGATAATGATAAATGTATAGAGAAAGGTTCATTGAGGAACCATAAAAAATAGGGAACTTAGAAACATTTGTGGGCCGCTGATTTTTTTAAAAATTAGATTATGTTTTCTGTATTGGATTACTTTTTTTATAGTGGATTTTGTACTGAATTATTTTTTTACCGGGTTATTTTTTTTACTGGATTTTTTTTATACTGAATTAATTTTTTTTTGTACTGCATTACTTTTTTTTACTGAATCTTTTTTTGCTACTAAATTAGCAAAAGCTTGAGTAAGCTTGTGAGCCTAAACAAGCATATTGTTTAATAAAAGTTAATTAATATGTTAAACATCAATTACAAAATAATAACTATTATATAAAAATTAATAGGTTATAATACTGTGTATTACATTGGTTTACGGATAGAAAATATGTAATTATATAATAATCAAAATAACATTTGTCTTAATGGTGGACCTATGACTTTTTTATGAGATGTCATGGCTTGAAGTCTCGCATAAGTAAAGTTATTCAAAGTTAAATTAGGGTTGGGGCGGATGGACCAGATCACCACGTTTATGTTTTTTGAGCGGAAGGATGATCAGTTTTCCATTGTGATCTCAGGCGTCCAAGAAAAACAAATGTAAAATTATAATATTAATGAATTTTACTATGTATACAATATAAAATCAAATTGCAATTAAAACTTACTAAAATTAAAAAATTGTTATTAATAATTTTGTGATTAGTTGTTGATAAAATTTTTTAACTAAAAATTTTATAAATTGGTTTGATGAATTTTAAAATAATAGGGAAGTCAAAATTTGTATTTTATATTTATAAGAAAGAGTAAAAACTAAAAAGTTAAATGAAAAAAAGTCCAGTGAAAAAATATGAAATTGACACTTGTCATTAATTAGAATCAATTATTAGAGAGATGAAAATGACTACATAAATTGAGTTATAATGCTAAAATGTAAATAACAAAAATCTATGGAGTTCATGTTTTACATATACAAGTAAATTCGTGAGTTACATATACCTTTGAATTTTTGTTTTTTATATTTTTAATATTATAATTAAAAGTCATTACTTTTTCTTTTCAAAAAAACTTATTGATTGGTAATCGTTTTCTCAAATTCTCAAAAATTGTGGTTTTCTCATTACGCCTCCATGTATAT
>WOUH02000003.1:3898946-3909139 GCA_009936405.2 Stevia rebaudiana | reverse complement strand
TGTATGTAATCGTGTGCTTTGACCCGGTCATGGTCCCACCCCCGCACAACACACTGTCGCTTCCGCAAATCGTTGACTGTTCAGAGGGGGGTGTGACATTGATCACCCCCACAAAACCTTTTGTTTAAGTTTGAAAATATATTATTTTGATGTGGTTACACGCACCACACAACTTTCTTGATTTGTACGTTACCTTTTAATCTACCACAAACAACTCACAAATTGTTTCTTTTCTTTTCACGAAATCTATTGCCCTTCGCTTGATCACTTGTTGATCTTCAAACTTGGTCTCCAAGAAACTTGAAAAGGAACACAGTAGAACCTCTATAATTTAATACTCGATAAATTAATAAATTCGATAAAATTAATAATTTGTCCGGTCCCAACTTGGGACTAGTACAAAATTGGACCTCAATCGATAAAATAATAAGATAATAATTTTTTTTAAATCCCAATGTAAATATATTGGTTCCAACGAAATTATAAATTAATAATTACTAAAATATTTCAAAATTCTCGGACTGTCTAGTAAAAAATGAATCTACAGTCACTTGTTTTTTTTTTTTTGTTAACTTCAAATCTATATTGAGTTCATCTTTAAATCTCTATTTTACACTCAAGAATTAAGGCACTGTATTCTGGTATTGCAACAAAAAGTGGTGAATAGTTATATTTTAGTAAGCGAACTCTTTAAATTAATAATTTATTAATTTATCGATATAATAATATCTCGCTAAATTAATAAAATATCCCAGTCCTAACATTATTAATTTATAAAAGTTTTACTATATGTTCCTAAACACGGTTATGCACCGTATTTGAAAAACTCAATAAACGTGGTTATTCGCCCCACGTGTTGATAAAGAAACGTAAACGGAAAAAAAAAACTTTCCTCACAAAAGATTTTTTTTATTCAATACCAAATCAATCAACGGTTATGCGGCCCGCCGGCTTTGGTTCTTAGTTCCGCAAATCAGTCGTAGGTTTACACTGACGTAACTTCTAACATATGTAACTTGTATTTCGTTCCTTAACTGTTAATACGTTAACAATTGCATAATCCCACTCCTGACACACGGGTTGGACTTTTGTAAATAAGTTTGAATAAATTATATACACGTTGACATGGGTTACGTATCCTAATATTTTAGAATAAGTACTCGAACCCTTACCGCGTTGTAATTTCTAATAGTTCCACACCAAAATAAAAAAACATCACTCAAATGATAACGTTCGATTTTTGTATATTTATGAATGGGTCAAAATTGGGTTATGATCAAGCCAAATGCAAAAATAAGCTAAAAGAGGATTTAGTCAAAAGAGTTGAACATGCCAAACAGGTTTAAACTTGAAAGATGCCCAAAAGTATTTCTGATGCATCCAACATCTTGAATCATTTAATAAGCAGAGATTTATTTTTATTGTAATAATTTGTTTTGTGTTATCATATATAATACATTAACTGTAATACTGTATAATATATATATATATATTCATTAACATGGAAAAATGTGTTTGTTAGTCAACCCATCTTTCCACCTTTACCAGAAACCAATTCGTAAATTGTGTACCAGGGTCTAAAAAATGATGATTAATCTAACACATGGAAAACTTTAAAGGATAGAAGATGAAGATGTGGATTTGTTGATAGTTGTTAACTCTTTGGTACAATAGCAGCTAGCGCACGAGCATATTCTGGCGGAAGCCTTCTCAAGATGGGTTTCATTTGATGGCCATAAAGTGAAATTAAGTGAGAAAAAGCCCCTCCTATTTGAAGTTTAACTTCTCGTGTTTCAAGTGGTGAGATTGCTACTTGTGCAAATACAATAACCAAATCTGAAACCAGCTGAAGGATCTGCTGAATAGTTGGTGGTATAAACCAAAGTGATTCAGTTGTGAGTTTTTGAGGGTAGAAGAATGTATGTTAAGTGGGTACCTGTGCGTTGGATGATTGAACAAGGTTGCAAATGCAAGTATAAACAGGAACAGATTGATCGAGATCTTCTTTTAACGGAAGAACTTTGAGGAGAATTGGGAGAACCTGATCATTGAAAGAAAAAAATTAGTTTGATAACTGGTTTACTACCTTTAGCGTCATTAGCAGTGTATTGGTGGGGTCTCGTGAGTTTTATGACACTCTTGTAAAAATCATGCCAAGGCAATATTAATAGCCGATTAATCCTACCAATTCGACTTTTTCTAATTGGCCCTAAAAATCAGTACCGACCCAAATCGATTATAATCAATTGGTCGAATTTCGGTCAAATCCTTCAAATATTTGGAAAGTTATCCTTTATGAAGTATTCTTAATAAAATTCTGTGTAAAGCCTAGTCACCCAACGAACACTTAGAAATTTCACAACCACTGTTTGCGGAGTGCGCATAATATATATATATATATATATATATATATGTGTTGACCCTCGATGGGCAAAAGTAAAATTGCACTAGTTTTAACGTTATTTTACTTATTGTTGTGAAAATAACGTTAAAAGTGTTGAGTTGACGGTTAGAGTCAGACATCATGAGCCGAGAGTCTCTTTCGGGGCAGTCTCTCTATTTATACGAGGTAGAGGTAAGACTTGTCTTCACCTTACCCTCCTCAGACCCTACCTTTAGGTGGGATATACTGAGTACGATAATGATAATGAATGAATGTTTTCTAGCAATGTGTTCTAACGATTACGAAAAATATTGTTTGAACATCACCTACAAGATGCCAGAATGGATGGAGCAAAACCTGAGGATTGTTATACTAGTCTTCGAGGTGGCACAATGAAAAGCAGAAAAGGTCAAGTAGGTTGAGTAATGGGTCAACAGGGCAACATTACAATAATGGGACGTTTCGGGTCAGATTGGTCCGAAACAATTTTCAGTTAAAAATAATTTGACTACACACTAGAATATTTCAATAATAATTTGGAATAAGATGAATCCGTCAAAAGTAAACTTTGGCAGTTTATTTTGATTTTACCGATTTAACCTGTTGGAGATAAATTATAACCCAAAACAACCCTTTTATAAGTAAACAGGTCGTAATGGCCGCCTCTTTAATATACGAACCTGATTTAATGGAACAAAGTTCGGGTGTGCCATAATCATCCTTGCAACCGCACCTGCAGCATTTTCCCTTACTACAATGTCTGGCTCAGATTCTTCAAACAATGGGTAAAGGCATTGCAATGCATCATCAAAGTACCTAATAGATGATAGAAAGAATCCATAAATATGTGTCAAAATCCTCAAGTACAATGTTTAGACTTCTGACCCTATCTCTTCTTCATTATATAGAGTGAATCCAAAATAATTCCTCCACCTCAAATAACTTTCTAGTGTTTGAGTGGTCAACTATTTTAAATATTATTCAATTAAGACGAATATGAGAACTTTGGTGACCCACCCATACATGAAAAGGTAGCCTGTAATAGGGTGGCATAGTGGTAAGTATCTAAGTCCCTCTAGCAGAGGTTTCATGTACAAATCCAACTTTCACTGATTTTCTGCCTTTAACCAACTTGAAGACCACATTCGTTGCGTAAGTTTCCTTTGTTGGATATTATAATGTAAATGGGATTAATTGGTTTGTCGAATAAGTCATGATAGTTATTAAATAAACCGGGTGTAGGGTGTACACTTGTTTGAGTCTGTTGTGTCTAGGCATGGGTCCAAGGGTGGCAGCCTTGATAGCGATGTCCAAGGAGCGGTAGCTCTTGGTGGGGTCCTACGGGCTAACTTTTTTCACCCGTCTATTTAGGTTGTTATATTAAAAATGCAATACAAACTTGAATTTTGAATTTTTCGCAACATAAAAGTCCTGGAAAATCCAGTGGCTAATTTTGCCAACATTCAAAATGCACAAGCAGTTTTCTGCGATCCCAACACAATGCGCTCCTCCTTCATTCGATGAATTTTCTAATTCTCAAGAAATCACAGCCAAATCATCATACTTGTTCAATTCAAAGATTGAGTTTTACCCGATCATAAATTTAGAGTGAACCACCAAATTATTTAATCTGAAGATCATTGAGACGTCTCAATTTATGCAGAGCAATCGATTTCATTTTCATATTCTGTAAATTCAAAACAGTATTTACTCAATCATGTTTGTTAGCAAGATATTAACAGTCCCACGATTATTTTAGGTAATGGGATCACATGGTTACCCAAAAAAGAAGCATTTTTTTTTTATTTATTGGGTGGTGGGGGTAACTGAGTATGAAATGAACATGTGGTGAACAAAAGTGAAAATAAAGTGAAAAAAAGTGTACTTGAGACTAGAGTCACCACCATTCTTGCACAATTCTCCAAGAAAAAATGCAGCATTCCTCCTATTGGTTGCTGATGGTGATGCTAACTCTTTAAGTACAAAAGGCATCAATGGCTGAAACAAAATTCAACAAACTTAAATATAAACAAAATTCCAAGAAAACAACTGGCATTAGCATAACATATTCACAAGAGATTACATTTATATAGCCAGAAATTGGAGCCCCCATATTTTGAGCAACTTCAGCAAGACATGCAACCACCATAGTTGAATCTTTAGGTGAGTTTGAACCTTTCTACATGCCAATGGTTAGATATAAGATTGAGAAAAAGTGTGATGAATGCCAAACACTATAAGTATATGTGGTCACCCATTTATTTTTGGATCTTTTTATTAATCAGTTTATTTAAAAAAATGTAAAGACATGGCGTAAGTAAATTTTATTCAGTAATAAGATTAAAATATAACCTATATAATTTTTGTAATCATAATTACTTCATTGATTACGTACAAAAAATGTTTTTTTTACCCGTTTCTCTTGAATTCCCAGGTTTTTTTTTTAATAAAGATTTTGTTTGATGTTTTGTGTTTGCACGTATGAAAGAAATGAACAGAGAATTATATGAAATATGTATTCACGTTATATTTACAAATGAGGTTTACAACCTTTATATAGGCAACTAATATGGCGGTTATAGGGTAGTTATGGTAGTTATATAAATACTTTCCTTGTGCCCCAAGTTAACTAACATAACTAACTTATTTACATAATTAACCCTATAGTTCTATTAATCACGTTTATTCTAACATTCACCCCCCCTAAACGTGATTATGGTCTTCATCATTTTTGTCTTTAACACGAACAAGTTCTTCCATTTCTTCACATATCTTCTCGGTATCACTATCTTCAACTTGCATCATTAGAAGAGTTGGTTCATCATCACTTTGCTCTTCTTGCACGAGATTCACTTGTTTTTCTCCATGGTTGAACTTTGCACATTCTGAGGCATAGTCTCCAAAGTTATTACATTTTAAAGCACCTTATCTTGCTTATGTCAAACTCATCTTTTTCTTGATTTCTCGAGTTCCTCTTTCTTTCGTAATCATTATAACTTTTTCTGAAGTTATTGTTTGAGTGACTTTCTCTTCCTTCTTCTTGTCTGAATAACCTTACAATAATCTCATCTAAAGTTGTTGCTTCTAGATTGATGAATTGTTCAATTGTTGCAGCAATTTGAACAAATCTCTTTGGCACTGAACTTAACAGTTTTCGTACAAATGTTGGTTGATCATAAACCGTACCAAGAGTACTTGCCCTTGTAACAATACTATTAAGTTTTGCAACAAACGAATCAATACTATCTTCTTCCTTCATCTTCAAACTTTCAAATTCGGATTTCAATGTTTGAAGACGTGCCTTCTGTACTCTATCTACACCAACATTTCTTGTTGCACTCTTACAATTTGCAATTTGTATGATCATATCTTTTGGTAGTGCTTGAAACAGATATACAGTTGCGGTCATATCTTTCTTTTCATCTGGTTGAGTATTGGCACTTGGTTCTATCATGTCCCATATTCCATTTACCTTCAGTATGGTTCTTATTAGGATTGCCCATATGGTATAATTTGTGGCATTCAATATAGGATACTGATAATGGTTTACGGACCCAACTTCTTTGTGGATAATTATTTGTTTATCCTTATTACTTACATCTCCTGAATCTGACATGCTAGCTTCTTGAGTTTCATGAATCTTTTCTAAGATTCTGACCGGTTGATTCTTCACGGAATCCTCTCGGTTTAAATTCAGATTTTCTTAAGTTATTACTCACTTGTTTTTCTTTCTTTGACTTTTCTGAGTCAACAAATAATCACCTTTAACTTTCTTCTTTGACTTTCTTTAAATTCCAAAAAAGTATATACTTTTGTCGTTTTCTCTTCCTAATAATCAAAGAATTTTTAGTTCTTATTTTCTTTGTAATTCCTTTTCTGTGTGTTCGACAGCACACACAACAAGATCCCAACTTTACTCTCTCTTCTTCTCGAACACACTTCTGCAGTTCTGCTTCGATTTCTTTTGATTTCAAACCAAAAATTACAAAACAATGCTTACTATCAATTTGATTTCTACGATTGTACTGAAATCGATTTTTGTTTCTGAAAATCGATTTTGTTCTGATTTCTGGAATCTCACACAAAAGGGACGAGGTCAACAGAATTTCTAATCTGCGATGCTCAACACACCAAACGGTCGTCCTTTTTCTTCTGGATTCACTCGGTATGGCTTCTTCAATCTTAGATTTTTCTGATCAGTTTTTACTAACTTGAATCGATATTTACAGTATCGATAATTTCTTCAATTTTCTATACGGACTGAATCGATTTATAATTTCTGTATCGATTTGATATTCTGAATCAATTTCCTGATTCTTTTCTTACCGAATTTGATTTCTTCTAAATCAAATTTTACTGACTGAATTTTTGCTGAATCGATTTTCACTGATCGATTTTTCTTTCTCAACGTATCGATTTTTCTGAATCGATTTTCTTTACAGAATTGATTTTACCGGAATCAATTGTGAATTTTGGAACCAAATTTTTTTGAATTGGTTTACTATCTTTCTTCTTTTCTGAATCGATTAACTGATCGATTTTTTTCTTCTGATTCGTTCTTGTTTATGTAATTTGTCTGAATCAAGTTATCTGAATTGATTTTAACTTTTCTGAATCGATTTATCACTGAATCGATTTGCTTTCTCAGAATTGATTTACAACTGAATCAATTTTACCTTTTCTGAATCGATTCATCAACTGAATCGATTTCGATCTGAATTGAGAGTCTGAGAACCAATCTGAATTCTTGAGTTTAAATCCTAGGCTCCTATACCAATTCTTGAATTCACAGGTTTGGTTTAATAAAGATTGTGTTTGATGTTTTGTGTTTGCATGTATGAAAGAAATGAACAGAGAATTATATGAAATATGTATTCACGTTATATTTACAAATGAGGTTTACAGCCTTTATATAGGCAACTAATAGGGCGGTTATAGGGTAGTTATGGTAGTTATATAACTACTTTCCTTGTGCCCCAAGTTAACTAACATAACCAACTTATTTACACAATTAACCCTATAGTTCTATTAATCACGTTTATTCTAACAGTTTCAAGTTTTAACCGGTAACAACCATTCAAAGTTGTTACTAAACCCACTCATTTTTCTATCTTTATAAAATAAAAACACTATATATTCTCGAGTAAGCTCACCGCAAACTCCATTAATGGATAAAACAAAATTGCAAAGATAGGTTCAAAATCAGAACCCATAGCTTTGGCAAATGCAGGAAGGAGGTCTGTAACAGCATCCATGAGCACTTGGTTTTGTGCAAGATCATCACAAACCTTCATATCACCGTCAAATTTTATTGTCTGACACGTTGACATCTGTTGAAGCAACACAAGAGTTGACTCTACAAGCCGAGCAATGTCTGAAATTTGAAGCAAAAAGGATAATGTGGAATCAAAGTAACCTAAAATAAGAATTAATAATTAATCAATATCATACGAGGATCAATGGCATTATATCCAAAATCCCTGATGATTTGTGCTACACTCATGCAAGTTTGAGCAACCACTTCCTTGTCATCATCTTGAGTCATTGTTTTGATATAAACGGGCATCACATAATCTGGAATTTTATAGATTCTTAAAATTTAAGGAATCAATTCAACACCTGAAGACTCTACAAGGTCAACTGCTGGTAACGACTCATGACATACCAAGAATTTGTTTCATCTGTGATGCTTCATCCTGCAGATTGAAAAGGAAACTTGTATTTTAACAAGGAGATTACGGAAAGTGGTGATTATATGTGTCCACATTCTAATAGTTTTACTCATGGGCACTATGATAAACTTAATTTACTCGCAAAACCAATAATTGGATCGAATCAGCAACCTCTGGTAATTGCCCTATTCTAATCTACCTCTAATAAACCATTTGAAAAAAAAACGTCACATGTCATTGAGTCATTCTCTCAAATTTTTAATTAGTTTTAAACATTTAATTTAATTAGATAAATTTATATCGTAAATTTGAATTTCAAATTTAGGATTATTCTTCTACTATATTTTTTTTCTCTTAAATTTGAATCTTAGATTTAGGATTAGAGAAGGTTTCATTGGGAGACCATACAAAAAAGGAACTTTGAACACTTGTGTACTGTTATTTTTTTTTGTACCGGATTATTTTTTTTGTACTGGATTATTTTTTTGTACTGGATTTTTTTTACTTGATTATTATTTTTTGTACTGGATTGTTTTTTTACTGGATTATTTTCTTTTGTAATGAATTTTTTTTACAGGATTGTTTTTACTAAAGATGAACGGTTCACGAGTGTTCCCCAGTTCCCACTTTTTTTATGGTTCCTCAAATAACTTTCCCCTATTCTTCTTTCATATTTTCTATTAAATTTGAATTTCAAGTTTAGCAGTAATCTTTTATTATTAATTTTATTAGTAAGTATGTAATTTTTAAATTAAATCGTTGTGTTAATTTATATTATGTGAACTATTTATTTTATTCTTTCTCAATTTAACAAAAAATAAATGACTTCCATATTAATTAAAATTCATCGATGAAGTTTTAGTTAAATATTTTTTAATTAATTTATAAGATAGTAACTATAACGAATCATTATATCTGAATAAATTTTTATTAAAATATGTTTTTAATTAATTGAAACTTCTTAATTTTTATGAATTTTTAAAAGCAATTTGATTATATATTTTTTTTCGTAGAGATATTATAATATTACATTTTTTCAATGACAAATGAACGAACACAATCATCTTATGAAATGAATCACCTTTCGCTTAAAGAAGATAAGCTTGGTGATCCAGCCCATTCGTTCAACCTATAACTCAACTCAGGATATTTATTTAGGCAAGACTCCAACTACGACTTCTCTTAAAAAAGTTATTGCGTTATTATTGAGACAAATGTCATTTGACTATTATGAAATTAGACTTATTTTTATATATAAACCTGTGTAAAACACGGGTTATAACCTAGTGTTATGTATATAAGGGTAGAGTTATACTAAATAAAGGTTTATTCTAAAAAGTGTAATACGATTTTAGAAAAAGTTCATAAACTGATCAATTTTTAAACCCCAAACGCTAAATTCTAAACCATAAAGTTAAACCTTAAAGATAAACCTAAAACACGGTGACGAGAAGGAAGACACAATGATGAATAAGAAGGCACAATGAGCTAGAAACATAAATTTTAAAACTTATAAGCAAAACCCTAAAGCAAAACTCTAGAAGCTAAATCATAAAACTAAATGCTAAGAATAAACCCTAAAAGCTAGCTAAACCTTAAAGATAAACTCTAAAAACTAATCCTAAAGCTAACTCCTAAGTGATAAACCATTAAAGCCAAACCCAAAATCAAAACTTAAAAGCTAAATGCTAAAAGATAAAGTCAAAATTTAAACCCTATAAGCTAAGATCGTACAGTTCCACAAGATGGTTCAAACGCCGTCAAAATGAATTCAATTAGAGTTTGTTTGAGACGGTTATAAGATTTTTCTAAAGTCATTTTTACACTTCCAACAATAAGGCAAATCTCCTTGAACCTTTTTCATAGATACAATACAAATATATACAATAAAGGAGCTTATTTTTTTCAGATGCAAAATTTTCTAAATGGAGATATGGGTAATGAAATGCTCTTACCTTATGGCCTTGTAAGAAGACATGAGCAGCTGTCACAATATCTGCACTCAAAATCAACTGAATTTAAGGGATGGAAAGGACAGGTATCATCGACAACCTTGTTAACATATAAAGTTGTATTGTGTATTTAGTGTATTTATCAAGTACCATTTATGTAACTTATGTATCTATTTATATCTCTAT
>WOUH02000003.1:3886110-3898846 GCA_009936405.2 Stevia rebaudiana | reverse complement strand
TAATAGTTAACCATTGAGCTTGTGAACAATCATTGAGGTCACGGCCGGTGTTTCCGCCGCCGGTCAGGGTGTGACAGGTGCATCGTGGTAAGCCCGCCGTACACCCCACTGCCAGCTTTGTCGGGTTGATGGGCATTATGCTTCTGATTGCCCACAACTTCACACCTTTGCATCCCGATCTGCTGCTCCTCAACCGGACCTGGCCGCTGCCTTCAATGCCCAGTGCAACCTCAGTTCATCGGTTCCCGATTGGTTTCTCGACACTGGTGCCACTGATCACATGACAAATTCTCCGGGAACCATGTCCGGCTCTTCTGCCTAACCGGGTAAAGGTATGGTCACATTTGGTAATGGTGCTAAACTCCCTGTCACCCGTATCGGCTCATGTCTTATTAAACCAAACATTAAGTTACAAGATGTCTTATTAATTCCTGGACTTGCTAACAACTTACTATCTGTCAATAAGTTAACCTCAGATAATAATCTTGATGTTCTATTCTCACAACGTAATTTTTATATTAAGGACCGGTTGACGAAGCAGGTAGTAGCTCAGGGACGAAGTGAAAATGGCCTTTATGTTCTTCGTTCAGATCCTAAAGCTTTTGTGGCCATATCATCCAATAAAGCGTCGTTTGAATTATGGCATAAACGCCTTGGTCATGTATCGTATAACACTATTATCAATCTAAATAAAAATGGTTATCTATCGGTTACATCTCTTTTACCAAAACCCAAGTTATGCTCAGCTTGTGAATTGTCCAAATCTAGCATATTACCATTTACTATTAATAATAAGCGTGAGAATTTTCCTCTTGAATTGGTAGATTGTGATCTATGGGGTCCATCCCCAATTATGTCAAATAGTGGTTATCGCTACTTTGCGTTGTTTGTGGACGATCATTCTAGGTTCAGTTGGTTGTACCCGTTAAAACTAAAATCGGAATTTCATATTGTCTTCTCCACCTTCCTCAAACTTGTGCAAACTCAATTTGGAAGAAAACTTAAAACACTTCAAACTGATGGTGGCACTGAGTTTGTGAATCACTACATAAAACAAATATTGGATGAAAATGGTTCCTTCCACCGTCTCTCGTGCCCTTACACCCTGCAACAAAATGGACGCGTGGAACGCAAAAACCGTCATATTGTGTGGAAACTGGATGCTCTTTAATGCTCACATCCCCACAACCCATTGGGTTGAAGCTTTTAGCACTGCGGTTTACACTATCAATCGCCTCACCACCCCGGTGCTAAATAACAAATCCCCGTTTGAAGTTTTATTCAATCGGGAACCGGTTTACACAAATTTTAAAACCTTCGGGTGCCGTTTTTTCCATGTCTTCGTGACTATTCCCCGCACAAACTCTCCCCTCGAAGCCTTCCATGTATCTTTCTTGGCTATTCGCCACTTTACAAAGGCTACCTTTGCCTTGATCCAACCTCCTCGAGAACATATGTTACTCGGCCAAGTTTGATGAAACCCACTTCCCTTTTGAAAATCCCCTCGGCACAACAGTTGATCCACACATCTTGGTCTCTGCTTTCCTTGATGACACACCCACTAGCCCAAGCCCAGTTGTCGGCCCAACTCCTCAACCCGATTCCAACATAACATTCAGCCCACCAGGTACATCTCCTTGTGGGCTCTGCCCAGATGCTCATACAACCACCCAAAGCCCAACTATTACTCCTGAGCCCATCTCGGTTGGTTCCAACGTCTCAGTCTCTTCCTATCCCAAAATGGGTTCACCTGCAGTCGTTCTGACCCATCCCTCTTCATATTCAACCGCGATAACTGCCTTATGTATTTGTTAGTTTATGTCGATGATCTCATCCTTACTGGTAACAATCAGGCCAACCTTAACTCCTTCATTCACAAACTTAATCTTGAGTTTGCTATCAAGGACCTTGGCAACCTAAGCTATTTCTTGGGTCTTGAGGCAACTCGATCTAAAGATGGCCTATTCCTCTGCCAGTCCAAGTATGCTCACGACATTCTCCAACGTGTCGACCTTCTCAATGCCAAACCTGCTCATACTCCTCTTGCCTCCGATGTTGTCTTCAGTTCTGACGGAACACCATATCCCGATCCCTCTCACTATCGCTCCATCGTAGGTGCCCGTCAGTACCTCACCATCACTCGGCCGGATATCTCCTTTGCCGTTAACCAAGTCAGCCAGTTCTTGCATCGCCCTACTACCACTCACTTCTCTCATGTCAAACGCATCCTTCGCTATATCAAAGGAACCCTTACCCTTGGCCTGACTTTTTCAAAACCCTCTCACACATCTGTCCTTGGATACTCGGATGCCGACTGGGTGCGGTGCCTTGAAACACGTCGTTCCACCTATGGTTACTCGGTATTCCTTGGGGGAAATTTGGTATCTTGGAGTGCTAAAAAACAACCTACTGTCTCTCGATCCAGCTGTGAGTCGGAGTACCGTGATATGGCCAATGCTGCTGTGGAAATCATCTGGTTAACTCATCTTCTTCAGGAACTTCATGCCTTGCCACCGGATCGTCCCACTCTTCTTTGTGACAATCAGAGTGCTCTCTTCATGACACAGAACCCGTTGCTCACAAACGTGCTAAACATATTGACCTGGATTACCATTTTGTTTGTGAACTTGTATCATCAGGGAAACTGCACACTCGGTTTGTTCCAACCAAGCTTCAGGTTGCTGATATCTTCACCAAAGGCTTAAGTCGTTCTCAATTTGAATTCTTAAGATCTATGCTTCGCCTTGGTCCACCACCCTTCAGCTTGCGGGGGAATGTTAATATATAAAGTTGTATTGTGTATTTAGTGTATTTATCAAGTACCATTTATGTAACTTATGTATCTATTTATATCTCTATCTGTAATGTATCAAATCAATGAAAAGTAAAAATCATTCAAACCTTAATGAATTTTAGGGAGTTGCTTTACCTTTTATTTTATTTTGATGTAAAATGTTTATATTAAAAAAAAAAAGCTCATAAAAATAAGGTACGTAGTAACTAACCACATGTGGCTAATCAATTGATAAAAGTTTCTTTTCAGATTGGTTTCAAAAGGAAAAAAAGATTTGATCTAACGTAAGAGATGATAACACTTTTGTTTCCTTCAATAAGAAGATGCTAAGAAAAGTTGCATCAAATTCAAGCTTTAAAGTACCATGTGCTTGTTGTTATAACTATATAATAATTGTTATCTTCTCTCTTTTATTCTGCATATATGTTTACGTGTCTACTATATCTAACAATGGCACCTTTATTAAAAGAGAGCAATTAGGTGCAACAAGAAGTCATGTTTGTTACTTATATTTAAACATGTTATATGTTACTTACATTTTAAACTTACAATCGACTGAAGTCGGACATCTTCATGGAAATGTATGGAATGCTTCATCAGGATCATAAATGACTCTTCCAAATATCTTGATATAAGTTAAGTCGTACAGTTTAATTCCTCGTATATATTGACAATGTAAAACACGTATAGTTAAAAGGATACCGGGCATACGCGCTCTTGGTATGAAGCGCAAATTGACCAAGAGCTTGAATTGCAGCAGCTTTTTCATCTAAAACCGATGTTCTTATACCAACATTCCCAATTAGCGGATCATCTTGAGCTTCATCATCAGAAGAAACTGCTTCTAATCCAACAACATCTTCATCCTCATCAGAATCATTAATGTCTACAACAGGTCCATCATCAAGATAGCAAGAAGAGATTACCAAAGGTACAACAAGTGGTAGATACTGTTTACAATAAAATAATGCCAAACATTAAAAATTGAATAAGAAAAAAGAAAGACGAGTAAACTACACTTTTCAATCTGTAGTATTTATAGACATGTAATTTCAGTTTACCCTTAACAGTCTTCATCCTTGACGTTTCATTTCTTAGCAGTTTTCGTACCTGGATCCTATTTTCCGTCTACACTTCCGTCTAATTATTCGGAGTGTTCTTATGAGTAAAAAACACGCAACATTGACCAAAATGCCCCGCACGTGAGGGGCATGTGAGGAATTCTAACGGAAGTGTAGACGAAAAAAAAAACTCAGGGACGACATTTGATTAGAGTTGAAACCTCATGGATAAAAACTGTTAGGAGGACTAAAACTTTGTTTCTATACAAATTACCTCACGGAAAACAAAGGTTTCTAAAAATAATCAAAATTCAAAAGTCAAGTACATACGTGAGCCATTCCATCTTCCAAAACTTCTGTCACATTGCTAAAAAATCCATGAGTATGCTTGCGAAGTTCACTGCACTCCAACTCATAACCCTAAATCATCTGTTAGAAGTTAGAGAACTTTAATCATGTCGTGTGACTTAAGATGAAATAAGTGATATAATTACAGTAATTGCAGCTTCAATAAATGGCGGTAAATTTGGTTCCATTTTTTCTCTTCCTACAACTACTGTAACTATCCCAACCAATTCAGTAGCTCTTGCTCGTGAACGGAGGTCAGCTTCATTTGTAACCACCATAAATGTTTTCATCAGTTCAAGAACCCTATCTGCATATGGGATAAACGCTTTATCTGCAGCAGATGCAACCGAACTGATTGCAGACTGCAGAAATTGTAGAAAATATTGAAAAAATTGTTGATCAACCAGCTCAAGTGAATCATAAAAAATGCATTATTAGTTACCAAGCATGTTTCTTGTATTATTCTTTGACTATTTTGGAGAGAAGCAAGTAGTTTTCCCAATAGAGGATCAAAAAATGGGACAATTTCCTCATTCATGTTCTCACAAAATGCTGCCAATGCATAATATGATTTCTCCTACAAAGAAGAGTAAGTTGCATCCCCAAAGATAATAATCAAGATAGAAAAATGGTTGGCTAAAAGAGTCAAAAACAGGTGTGGTCCGAAATATATTTTTTTCTCCAAAATTTATAATAATTCTTTTAAGTAGATTAGGGTATGAATTACGATTATGAAGGTGTAATATTAATGTTCTAAAAAAACACAGTTTTAAAAATTGTATGCATTTTTGTACATGTTAGGAGCTTGGAAAGTTCCTAAAATGTCTATATGATCAAACTTTTGACACAAAATGTCTATTTGACTTTCAAACTCCAAAATATCCATCCCACTACGGGCGTCAGCGCCTGTACACGATTCTCAAACATGCGCAGCCCGTTCACGATTCCCAAACACGCGCCGTCGGTATATTTGTAGGCTAGCACCTTTTCACGATTCCCAAATAGGCCGCCTGTATATTTGTCGCCCGTATATTTACGGGCGCCGACGCTTGTAAAAGACATGTGAGAACTTTGTATTGGTTTTAATTATATGTAGAAGTCTGTAAATACAATTGCGACGGCTTCTGTATTGAGATGGATATTTTGAGGTTTGAAAAATAAAATATACATTTTATATTAAAAGTTTGGTCAAATAAACATTTTGAGAATTTTCCCTTCTTTTTATCCAATTTATCTTATCTTCATAAAACATACCACTACCCATTCATAACTAAAATTGGGGGAAATCACAAGAATAACCAACTTTTACCCAGAAAAGCCAAAATGACCAAACCATCTTAGCCAATCAAATAGTACCAATTGCCCCCAAAACTAGACTTCCGGCAACAACCTAGCCTGAAAAACCAAATCCGGCAAAAACTTTGCCCTCAGAGATCCATGACCCGGCAAGACTCTAGCCGGCAAACACAACTCCCGGCAAGGCTATAGCTGGCCAAAAGTTCCATCACGGCACCATCACTGTCAGAAAATATTACACCCGGCATCATCACAGCCAGTTCCATTGATTTCTGCACCATTGGGCAAGGAGCTAGCCGGCACAGCCAACTCCCTAGCCACCCCTCTTCATGTTCGGCAAGCACCTAGCCATCCCTCCTGACGCCCGACAAAAATATTCTTTGGTCATTTTGGCTTTGTTGGGTCAAAGTGGGTTATTCTTGTGATTTCCCCTTAAAATTGCTACCCATACCATTAAGGAAAGTAAGTGAATAATTAAACACTTTCTGATGGTAATGTACCTTTACATCAACAGATACATCTTGTAAAGATCTTAATATATAAGGAAGAATCTTTTCATGATGAGAGATAATTTCAGGTTGCAGATATTCAGCAAACTGACCTAATGCAAATGATGCAGATCCTCTTACAAGTTGTTCAGGATCTCTTAAACCCTGTAAAACAATATGGAGAACATGTTCAAGCTTCTCTTTCATCAACTCCAAACAACCCTCTGTGATCAAACCCAAAACCATAACAGAAGCTTCTCGAAACTTTGGATCAACATTCCGACTGTTTTCAGAAGCAAACTCGAAAACATATGGAAACACATGATTTGACAACTTTACAGACATTGTATCAAGAACATCTGCAGCAGCTCGATCTGGTGATAGATCATCAATATCTAAGTCACTTTCGGTTGCTTCTGTAAGCAATTGGCACATAATTTGGAGGATTGGAATGATCGTGTTGTGGTTCTTGAGTGAATTGGATCTGAATTTTGCTAGCCATGAAATAACTTGGAAAGCTTGATGGCGAGTGATAATTTGTAAATTCGAACTTGAGCATACCTCAAGAGAGAACTGGATTATGGATTTGTATGATTCTTCAGGGAGAGGTGCTGGAGATTCAATCAAGTCATCAAATATCTCGAATGCAATTATGGCGGTTTCTTCATCACCACATGATAGACATTTTCTTGAATAATTCAATATGCTTGGAATGTAATCGCAGAATTTAACCTGCATGTATATGAATCAGAATGAGTTTAGATATCAACAAAAAGAATATTTGTGCAGCATTTTGTTTAGAATGAGGGGTTCGAACGAGAACTCCTATTTTCGCAAGAACTCGCGGAACTCAATCAAACGGACTCTGATTGGCCTCGTTTTCAGGTGGTGTTGGAACTGTCTCGACGAGCCCTAAATAAACCTATTTTGATTTATCAAAAAACCTAAACCCTAAACATCAAATCCTAAACACCAAACCCTAAACCTAAACTTTAAAGTTAAACAAAGAAAAAAAAAATAACCAGGAACCCTGATAGCTAAACGTAAAAGGTAAACCTTAAAGCTAAGTACTAAAACCCTAAACCTGAGCTAACACCAAAACTAAACAATAAAAGTTAAGAAAAAAAAGCATAAATTAAAATACAACAAAAGTTAAACCATAATAGTTATATTTAGGGTTCAGTTATAGGTTCTAACGCCGCCGAAATAATATCAATAATAGTTCGTTTGGTTCGATTTCTCGGAGTTCTCACAGAAAACAGAAATTCTCATTTAATCCCTTCCGTCATTTAAAAATCAATGATCAAATAGACAAACTCACCACTTGAGATTCATCATGAGTGGACTCCAGAAAAGCCCCCACTGCCCTATTCAATTAATAGAGTTCAAAGTACCTTATAAGATAACATTCATACAATAATATTCCCTAGAAACATCAAAATGATAAAAAAAGTAAAAATTGACGTAGCATATATTAATTACTTAAGAGCAGCAACTCTAACACTACTGATATCATCTTGTAGACACTTGAGTAGAAGTACTTTCAAGTCTTCAAAGTATGGTTGAAATGAATCCCCAATTGTTTCGGTTAAAGAGCTAAACAATAATAATCCCACCTGCATCATATAGAAGATATAATTAGATTTAGTTGGAGTTGGTTATAATAAATATATAAATATGTGTGTAGTTAGATATAAAAGAGAGAACCTCTCTTAGATCTTCTTGTGTACTTTGACTGCACTGGAATATAAAGGGCATTAGGTCTGACCATTCGCCGCCTGGAACCGTATACTTTGCAATGATACTCACGACATTTGCACTAGCTCGCCTCACAGATGGGCTGATAATGCAAAATAACCTTAATATTAGTTTTTTTGTTGTTGATGGACTGAAGAAGAAGAAGAAAAAGTACAAGATGAACACGAGGAAGCACAACCCAACTTATACAATCATATCCATTGAATATATATAGCAAACAAGACATAAATGATTTATGAGACTAAATGATTCTGTTAAGGTCAGAAAAAAAGACATTGATCATCTAGATGCAATGTGAGGAACTAAAACTAACACTCCAATGATTGTTGTTGAAGGGTAACAAGTCTAGCTGCGGATAGCTAGTGATGGCTTCTTCAGTTTATTCATAATCATGCATGTTTTCTTTTTTCCGTGACAAAACGTTGCTATGGTCTACCACATAAAAATCACTACTACCAGGGAGAAGTGCATATAAAACATAAATTTATATTGAAACTACTATAATCTTTAAACTTGGAAACCATGGAGATTGCAAATCTAGAGCGTACAGGAATATCAAAACCTCTCAATCATTTACATTATTGGGACAATTAGATTACATACTCGTGAAAATCATATCAATGAGGCTTGTGGACATAGGTTGTAAACAACTTAGCGAAAATCTGATGCACAAGGCTCCCATATATTTACAAGTCTCACATGTGTAGGGTCCAAATGTGTCAAGCTAACTTTGACCTGGTGTATGGGTCCAGGTTATACATATTTACAAGAGCCCTATTACATGACTCCAACATGTGACCTAGAAGTCACATATTAGCAATGAAACCATGACTAAGATCACATATTAGCAATCTTACGGTTGCTTCAAGGCTCATCTATACAGCCAGGCACTTAATTGTAGTTAAACGTTAGTTAATTACAACTGATAACACGAAAACGTTATAATTAACAAATGATGATGGAAAATTGCATTATCAGAAAAAACAATTTAAACAAACAAAATACATAAAATTACATAATTCTCAACCTGTACTCAGTTGTGATGCTTTCTATGAGAGATTGTTTGACAAGCTGGCGAATCTCATTGGGAAGTTTTTGCCAGTGACCAGTGATCTTCTTTCCAAGGAGAATCGCAGAGAGTTGTCGGACATTAGGAATCTTTGCAGAGCGTATATGATCAATAAGTTCTGGAACCACCTGTGGATCCCTAGCGAGACGCTTGATTTGATCCTCTGCTTTGAGTCGGGCTTCATTGTCCGGCATAAGGATTTGAAGCAGAAGAAGCTCCAGTGATTGCGCCATTGTTATCTCTCCTTTCTCTCTATCATTCTCTCTATATAGTTGGTTAGGTCGTTACTCGTCAGATCCATTTATTTCTTTTTTCCATTAACCATGGTTCTTAAAATAGGAAAATCTATCGCTTAAAATAGAAAAATCTGTTTCTTAAAATAGGAAAATATATCTTTAAGGTACAAAGAAAAATAAAATCATAGCATGTCAATCATACCTTCAAACTTTGCATTTAATAAGAACAAAAAAAAAATTAAATTATCTTTAAATTTCGTAGCATACTTTGTGCTATCCTCCAACAAATCTATAACACTCTGCAAATTCAGGTCAAACACTTCTCTTATAAACGTTGCTTATGTGACTATACTTGTTTACATTACGCTGGATTTGATGAACAATTATACTTTCAAAAAGGGAGTATGTGACACCCCGCAAATTCAGGTCAACCATGTCTCTTATAAACCTTGCTTATATGACTATACTTTTTTTCATTACCCTTAATTTGATTATTTAAGTGCGTTAAACGTTACACGAATTAAAACACACAAACGTTCACGTAAAGTAAACGCATCATACACGCATCCACACTCACGAACATTGGTGAACCAACAAACAACTCAAAGTTAATAACGAAACATAAACAAGAAAACACACATTTAGGATCCTCCGCCACGCATAGAGAAAATTCTCGCAGCACACGACAATCAGAACAATCATGAATTAGACCGCTGTCCCTTCCTCCACATGAGAACACCCAACGTTACACCTCGCAAGACGTGACAAGTGAAAGGTCGTCAGCCCTTGCACCATGTATAAGGTCGGGACCCCGAGGCTCGAAACACGCGAGTGCGCTAACTGAGTGCACGTCCTTATGGGCTCGTGCCATGTGAGGCTTACAACGCCCTAGTGCTTGTCAGATTGATAAAAGGTGTTTAAATGAACTTTAACCTCATTTGAACTCATTTCTTCCACCCAAACCCTCACTCACTCTTTCTCAACCTCACATCTGACCACCACCATCATTCTAGCCTCTTACCTACAAGTGCAACTAGAAGATCTTTTCTACCACTTAAGGAAGAAGAAAAAACTCGAGATTTCATCACGTACACCACCTACATCATTTGAAGATTTAAAAGCTATTTGTAAGGATAAAGCTCTTCTTTCTTTCAGTATGTTTTTTAATATTGGTCTTATGGACAAGCAACCAATACACAGGAAAATAACACTTTATTTTGTCAAAGAGTTCTTAGTTTCACATTTTGGTCTTGCATTGCCATAGTGATTTCACAATGATATTGACACCCAACCCATTGTTTATAGAGTCTACTATATATGTTTAAGATGTTATTTTCAAACGATACGGATTTCATAAAGTTTGGACAAGTTTGATATGTAAAAATGATTTTTGAACCAGATTGGGCATCTCTCTGTGTAGTCGTCAAAATACTAAGATTCTTGATGTTTTAGAAAATAGAAGATGTTAACTAGCTTTTCCAAATACTTCATATACATATATACTTAAACTTTAGTTTCAATATTGTGAGTCCAAACCTATGTGTACCAACTACTTAATTGTAGTTAACATTTGATTTCCACATGTTTGAGGTACAACATAGTTCAAAGCTTGGATTCTTCACATATGACATTTGGACTAGTTTAAATAAAGTTGGATTATGTTATTTGCTTTTGTCTTTTGAGTTCTTTGATTGTAATGTAACCGCATAGAAGTTGGTTTTTAATATATTAAACTTCTAATAGAAATCATGTGCTTATGAACAATCTTGAGGTCACGCCGGTGTTTCCGGCATCGGCAAAGTGTGACAAGTGGCAAGTCAAGCTAAAGACTCATTAATAAACAAGCCATTCCAAGAGGCAACCCGCATTTTTGTAAGTTTCTATGCGTTTTAATTTGTAGAATATTATCTTTTAATGTTAAGCTACACGTAAAATAACTAATCGGTCTGCTTCTGATTAACCTTTGACTCTTTCTGATTGTCTCTGGTAATTAACTTCTAGTCAGCTTCTGAACATCTTCGGTATGGTTCTGACTACCTCTAGATTGATTTTGATTTCCTCGGTTCTGTTTGAATGCTAACCAGTCTTCAAATTTCCCATAACAATGTAAGATAACTAAGCATAAAACAAAAATTAAAAACTGAGAAAAGAATGTTGAGGAAAGTATAATTTTCTATATATATTTATATATATAGGGGGTGGATTATTTGAAATCTAAATTAAGATGTGAAAACCTTAAAAACCCAATTTTTAAAAATTTTAGATTTTTTTAGATAAATTTTACATAAAATTCTAAGACTTTTGGTAAAAAAGTATACAAAAAACCCAAGTATTTTTATTTTAAAAAATATTTTTTAAAAAAAGAATGGCAAAAGTTACATATGTAAACCTATGTTACATAATTAAACCTGTGTTACATATGTAACATACCATGTTTTTACCCTTTATATATGTAACATTTCGCTTAAACGAGTTTTTTTTACTTTTTTTACATACTTTTGTAAAAAAAAAAATATCGGTGCTTTTTTGTTTTTTTATAAAAAAAATGACAAAATTTACAAGTGAGCCGTTTAAAAAAATATATTGTTTAGCTTGAGTTTTTTAATGTTTTCATACATACACCTTAAGTGATTTCATAATTAAATTTCCCATGAATATTTATATAGGGGATGTATAAACAAAAAACTTACTATCATTGAAAATTGTGAAAACCTCATATTTACATATGTAACATCGTAATATTTTTAAAATTTTATTTATTTAATTTTTTTAACTCTATATTCAATATTATGACTTTTGATGAAAAATAAATAAAAAAGCGCCAAGTAAATATTTTTTAAAAATTGATTTTTATAAAATAATTACATTTTTAGTAAAATACAGATATGTTACATGTGTAACTGTCTGAAGAACCATCAGATACATATGAAAATATTTTTTTTTTATATTTAAAAACAAAATCCTTCTGTGCTTCAAACAAAAAGTTATCAAAAACGAAAATGGGTATAAAACCTACCCTATTTTTTTTATAAAAAGTAATAAATTTTTTTATATAGGTTTCTTAAGTTTTTTTTATAGAAATTAGGTTTCCATTTTATCCATACCCTATGTATTTATTGATTAGTAGTAATAAAAATAATAACAAAAAAATATTTTGATTATGTATTTTAAGTAAATAAGAGAAAAGCTTATTAAAATAGAGTAAAATCTCATTGTGATGTGTTTTTGAGAAGCCTCGGATCGTCTTCAAAAACTTATAAATCAACCACTGTATAATTCCGAAGCCTCTTTTATTCTTTAATAATATTTAGAAAAAAGGAATTGTTCTTTCAAAATAATTATCATAAAATCTAGGAATTTTTTTTATCTTTCCAACTAGTATAATACTAATATAAAAAACAACGATGAACCAAAGTTGAATGAAACTAAGCATTTTAAGATGTTTTTCTTGTAAATGGTGATTAATCGACTGTTGAATGAAATTATGCGTTTTATTAAGTTTTCTTTGTATATAGTGTTAGAACACCCTGTTCGTTTGATTTTTTTTGATGTAAACGGATTGAAATTTAATTAAGGAAACTAAGTTGTATGATTTTATGTGACGCCCGCCTCCCAGGCTTGGCCCCTAGGTGACGTCACTCATCGGATTTACACAATAGCAATGATTATTCAGAGACATACAAAAG
>WOUH02000003.1:3871409-3881588 GCA_009936405.2 Stevia rebaudiana | reverse complement strand
TAACACTTATGTAATAACGGATAGTCATTGTGTCATGGATTCATTTTATATGTATATATAATCTCCCCCGTATATAGAAAAACAAGTAAGTGACAAAAGGGGCCATGAACTCACCTAATAAGCAGAGTAACAGATGAAATACGTGAATAAGCGAAACGAGCGATCAAACGGGCGAAACGACTGCTACAGCATGAAAACGTATCTCTGCGCGTATACCGAGTGTTTCTAACGGACTAGAATCTTTGCTAGGTTACTAAGAGTATTTTGGAGTGTTTGGGAAAAGTCGGGATTAGAGAAAACGAACGAAACCTCTTTAGGCCGAAGTGAACCATTTATATAATCTGCCAGGGGACCTACGCGCGTCGCGCGGTCTCTAGCTTCCCTTTGGCACGGCGCGCATAGAAACAGGTGGCATACGTGCTCTCGTTGAATGCCACGTGGCATGCTGACTCAGCTCGTCAGCTGCCACGTGGCGATGACTCAACGCTGAAGAATCCTCATCACCATGCCATGTGGCGAGGTCTGGTGACAGGTGTCATGGCCTTGCCACGTGTCTTTGCTGACTCGCACTCGCTTTAGGGTGCGACTGGTTAACTTCAAACGCTTTTTCCCGCTTCGTTCGGACACTGTTTTGCACGCGATTTTCGCCTACGTTCACGATTTTCAATTTCCTATCTATCCCATTGGTTTCATCTCCAAAGGAGTTAGTGAAATTTAGGGCCTATGGAAGCTTGCATCGTTTTGCGTTTAACTTTCATACCGTTGCCCGAATTGGAATTTCGCTTACACTTAAATGAATTAAAATAGGATTTCTAATGTAACAGTAATCTTTATTTCACATAATTACTGAATTACATTATGGTAATAACCATATTACAAATAGTACAAGGTCAGAATCGGATCATAATCGTACTGGAAAACAGCTAGTTGTTATAGAGGGCAAAATCGAGAATATGCTACATATATGAACGAAATGAAAATAAAACGTGGGGGTGGAGGAATAGATTAGATGCAATTTAAGGGAAAACGATTCCATGAGGAATGCATGATTTCATTCCTTTTGCCAACCAAACACTCATATTTTTATTACCCTTGAATGAGTTATTCCATTCCATCATCCATTACTCCATACCAAACGCTACCTTAGACTCACCAACCCAAACCATGATGAGTAAAATTTGAATGGTGATGGCCCAAAATCCGTCGGTTTGGCTATGAAGATCAAAGGACAGTGATCCAGGATCCCTCTTGGAAGGGCAGTAGTGCTGCAACTGGCCATTTATCTATAAAATTCTGGCACACCAAGAATCTATTAATCTTGCTTAACTTGTCTCCTTTACTTGACTTGTATGTGAATATGTGACCTCCCATTGAATATTCCAATAAGCCTGCATTTTGTATGAACTCATACAAGCTTGACGCGCAAGAATTATTGAATTCCGAGTTGATTCTCTCTTCAGGTGTTCGAACAGCATTAAAGTCTCCTAACATAATCCAAAGACCGCCATGCATGCTGCAGTGGTTTAATAACTCCTCCCATAATTCCTTTTTGGAATGCAAATCCTATGGGACATATACATTGGCTACGTTTAAAGTGAGCTGGTGTTGTAGGAGTAATCTCGTTACCATTAAGTAGGTTCGCGTTTTAACTACCCCCATTTTTAAGTAAATTGATGGGTTCCAAATGCAAATCATCCCACCTGATCTTCCAGTAGCATCTACAATTTCATAATCAAATCTGGTTCTCCCCTAAAACTTGTTAATTTTTATTTTATTAGATGATGAAAATTGTGTTTCTTGGATTGCAACAAAGTGTATGTTGTGTGTGGCTCTCAACCTTCTGACCCAATTCACTTTGGTTTCATCCCCACAACCCCCCGTCTCTTAAATTGATTGATAGGCAATTCATGAATGACCATGTAATTCACCTTCACATTGGATATCGGTTCTAACCTGAACTTCAGAATCACTTAACTCAATACCAACGCAGTCACATACATGAATGATTTCTTCTGTTTACGTCTCCACTGCATCTTGAACCACGCATACCGGTGATTTTGGAGTCAGAGTTGGTTGGGGAGCTTCTATTTGTGAGTCACCTTTTGTGTTTCGGATCCCCTCAAGTTGAGGATAATCAACGTCACCTGTGCTGCGCGTACCTGTGTTTTTACCTTGGTTTCTGGTACCTTTGGTTAAATTGAGAGGTTTAGGTTGTGGGTTTACTCCGATATGGAAACTTGATTGCAAAAAGTCAATCACAGAAATAGAGCACCGAAAGCTCATGGACCTGCACCAAAAAACAAGAGTCAAATGGGCCATCAAAGGAGACGAAAACTCATGTTTCTTTCATGGCATTGTAAATAGTAACATCAGCTCAAATCGCTTTAACAGTCTTATCATTGGCGGTGAGTGGGTCTCTGATCCAATAAAATTTAAATCAGAATTTAAAGTTACTTTAGAGAAAGATTCAAAGACCAAATGCCCCAGAGGCCAAGTTTTGTATGCCAAAACATCAAAGTACTATCGTAAGATGAGGCTAATGGGTTGATCACTCCTTTTACGAGTAAGGAAATTAAGGCATGCAAAAATATTACATTCTTTTAATAAAAGTAGTCGCGCATTACGCCTTACTAGGTACGTCTGGTATGGGTGGCAGTGTTTGGGGCTCGGGTAAACCATTAAGAAAGAAAAGTACCTTGGGGTGTATACGCGTCTAGTCGGATCCGAGTAGATAGGTTGGACCTTAGCTTATAAGTGATATTGAGTCCAAGGGTGACTAATATACTTAGGGCATCATATATGCTAGCAGGCCTATTCGGGTAAAAGACTCGACGGGAAGATTGGTTTGTTAGGTTCCATATGATGTATGTAGATATGTTCTGTTTTTATGATATTGTTTCATCGTATATTATTTAAGTATTGTGAGTCATTGGCCGCAACTCACCAGCAATTTCATTGATGAAGTATGTTTTGATTAATATGCAAGAAATTAGTGAATGACAAGTGTAAATGATTTGGGAATATTGTGTTGAATGGTAATATATGGTTTCTTATTCTGATTGATGTGGGACTTGTGATTTTGACCATGGGTCAGTTTGCAACAACGTTGTTTCTTTATATGGTGAATCGTATGATGAGAACGAGATGTTAAAAAGGAGTTATACTTGGTCGCATGGTATTGTATCTTACGTCTTGCGATGATTATTTAAAAGAAATTACGGTACGAGGAGTATGATCCACGCAAGACATGAAGATACGTGGAAGTTTTAAGCATAGAAATTGGCATTCAACATTCGCATCTGAGAATTATAAACGGGTTTGGTAATCCGAGCCTGGAGAAAACAAGAAGACGACGAACCTGGGACCTGTTTATTGTTAGAGTAAGTATTTAGAAAAAAGTTATAAAAAGTTGTGAAATTTGATATAGTTGTTTATAAACCTTGTACTTAATAATAATTATATTTGCTTCCGATTTGCTTGTCTTGTGTTTTGGTACCAATCGGGTGGCTCCTGGCGAGGGGCAGGGCCGTCTTTGAGCAGGTACCTTGTGCGATTCCAAAAAAAGGGCCCCCATGTATGGTGTTTTTAATAAATATACACCATAATTGAGATTAAATAAGTCAATAAACAGTACAAAACAACAATATTGTAGGAAAATGATGTCTTTCACATAACCAAATGAATCATGACACTCTCCTAGCATTCTTTAAGGTAAAGTTGTTGATCAAATCTTCATAATCCAATAATTAGTATTATGAATTTCAGTATTTGGTTAAGAATTAACAATTGTTTTGGGTTTAGTCCAAATTTTTTTTATAAATTGATTTGAACCTTTATTTTATTGGGTATAAATGGATCAAAACTAAACATACATATGGTTTTATTATCATTTTTGTTTTATAAAAAAATATATATATTTTTATAAAATATATTTTTTAAAATTTGAAAATTTCAGGCCCCTCAAAAGAACGGGCCTTATGCGATCGCACCTCTTGCACCCTATAATAACCCCCTCTGGCGAGGGGTGTCACAATATTTGTGTATATTTATTCACACTTTGTAACATATATGTTATGATGCATTTAAATATGTAAGTATTATTAGATGGAAACCTTAAATAGACGCTTATCAAAGATGAAGCGAGTGTGTGCTTGAAGGTTCTTGGATTAGAGCCTAAAATCACAAGTGTTTGTATCTGTGTGTACTAGGTTTTGGAAATGAGATATAGGGCCGAATTTTAGAGAGTGAAAGAGGAGGTTAGAGATTGTGATTTTTGGTGCATGTTCTTCCTAACATGAAGTCTATTTATAGTTTAAAATCTTCGCCCACTTGCTTGGTTGGTCAAATGCAATAATGTAGGTTGTACATTCCTGAAATTGTTCAAATGAAATGTGTATGTATAGGATAGGGATCGGCTAAATTGGAGGGGAAGCAATAGGATAGAAATAAAAGTGGTAGTGTCCTAGAATAGTATGCATAGTGTTAATTTTGGAAGGTTTGTTAAGTGGGTTCATTTTTAAAAGAATGGATGCTTTTACAAAAATATATAAAGAGTTTTATAAAGATTTACTAGCATGAGTTAAATACCAAGTGTTTAATATAAATAAAGTTAGTCTCGAATGTGAAAATATTACATTCTTTTAATAAAAGTAGTCACGCATTACGTCGTAATTATGACAAATGACTAAAAATAATGAAATAGAGATAAGAGGAAGTAAGAATTGCATTAATTTGAGTTATATTTATATCCATAAATACTTTCATCTCATATTTTAAAATAATGGTTACGTTTTATTTCATAACTGCGATTAGCGAGTTAGAACGGATTTTCGTTACTCGAAATATTATAATTGGAACTTATATGTTACTTTCTCATTCCTATTGACTTGTGTGATAGTATTTATCCTATGTTAGCCATGTGTTTGCTAGGTTAATATATTGTTCATAATCGTTGAATCTTAGATTAGATTTGGATTCTCCTAATATGATGGCAAAGTTTACATATAGTTCAACGTTTAATTTGATCGAATTAAATTAATATGCATTCTTTTATGTACTTATGACTTAGAAATTTGACAGGTGTCAAGGTCCGCAGACTACAGACATTTTATCTCAGAAAAACATCTAAGTATGCATGTTATCCATGTTGGTTTTCCTAAAATATTGATAAACATCTTAGTACTCATGGCTCCGAACCATGAATCCATTTCAGACAATGATGTTATTCCTTTGTTTACAACTTGCAAAGTTTTACATCACAAGTTTGGATTAAAGCAATAGCTTTCTTTTAACAGTCGCACTGCTTCTCGCACGCCATCCTGAAATGACCGATGTAAAGGTAGTCAATATTATGAAACAAGGATTTATGATGCAAACATGAGAGGTGAGGTTGAGTGTGCTTTTATCAGTCATGATTTAGAAATTTTTAACATTTTAGTTATAAATTATGCTAATAAAAAATACTATCGGCCTATCGGGACTAGTAAATTTTTGTCTTTAGATGACAAGAGATGAGAATTAACCCATTCATCAGCTAATGGGACGAAATTGAAATTGAACCAATGTATAAGGAAACAACAGTAGACTTTTGGTATGAGCAACGTGTTTGGCAAATGTAACACACGGTCTGATAGAAGGGTTGTCAAATGTCTAAAATAGAATACTCCTCATAAATAACAAAATAGATGAATCTTGTGAACCAAAATCAAGGCGAATGATATTTAGTAACAATCAGTTGACAAAATTACTACTTCATTTTGACACAAGAAAGCATTACCTCGGAAGACAATCTTTGAGAAATATGTCGCACGTTTGCTTTCACTTGTGAAGATAAAGCATAACTAATTGATTTAATAAGAGCACTCGCGGCTTCCTTTATTGTAATCTTGTCATCATCATCTGGGAGCAAATGAATTTTCTTCAAGGGTTTTGGTGAAACTCCAAGCCAGAACATCCTCTCTGCCCAATAAAATTGATCCAGCATAAACGGGCACAATACCTGCATATTTTATTAATCATTTGTAAAAAAATAACAAGATAAAAATTGGATAATATTGCTGTTGGAATAATATTTAATTATCCTAAGTTAAGTATTAAACTTGTATAATAATATTAAAACTTAAGTATAGGTAGATATGTCGGTTAACTTGGGGGCCAAGTAACAGACTTGTAACCGTCAACAAATTTATATAGTGTGTTTTGTGTGTTGATATATTCTTGTTCATAGTCTACATCAACTGAAATACAATAATTGAAGCAAACCTGTGGTATTCCTGCATGCAAAGCAGCTGCAGTGGATCCACTAGTTGAGCCGAAGTATATGCCAAACACCATATTAGTACAAATTACAAAAAAGGTGAAATGCTACAACTCACTAAAAGCTTGAATTAAGTTGAGCTTAAACGAGCCCGAGCCCGAGCTCAAACATAAAATGATGTTTATTTTATAAACGACCTCGAGCCCAAATTTCATATACCGAGCCACGACCCTAAATGAGCATTTATTTATATAATTTTATGTTTTTTTATTTAATCTAAATAATTATGATACAGGATTATCATATTAGCTACTTAATTTAAATTATAGTTTATCTTTATTTATTTATCTGAATTTTAGTCTTTATCTGTTTAAAATGTTTTCATATCAGTTTTTTGATTAAGTTTGAATAGAGAGCACTGTTCTTGATGATGCAGTTTCGGAAGCAATCAAATGGCTCAAGGACAATTGATTAATCAAAGACAATAAATTGAACCAAAGGTTCCAAGAATAGTGTTCTTTATTCAAACTTAATAAACTTTTATGACCTAGACATCCTTAAATACTAGAGTTTCTTACAAATAAAAGGAAACCAAATATGTTAAAAATACTACAAGATAATATGATAAATATAGAACTAAAATAGACCATAATAATACGAGATGATTGATTGCATCGTTGGATTCTCGATGCTCCTGCATCATACACCCCGGGTTAAAAGAGAACTCGTCCTCGAGTTTTGCATATGCTTAACACCGTAAATCCGGATCAAGCCACCTGGATCGAAAGGAACATCAATCCGGTCCTTATTCATTATCACCATGACCCACCTAAAGAGATCAACTTCACGATATGTCTCGATCCGCTTGCTAGGTCTCCTTCTCCATGCACCTTTGTCCCCTTCTTCAAAAAAGACTCGCCCTCGAGTCTTGAGAACATTTAAAAGATCAAATTCTTTTTGGAAAAGCAAGTTTTCTAAATGTTTATTCATTTGTTTTAATGGCCCAATATATAAATTATTCCCACCTTCAAAACATATATTGGTTGCAAGTGGCACATGGGTGTTATCCTGTTGAAATTGGAAACTAACATTTGTCTATGTTATGACGCCAAGAGTTTTCCGATCAATTAGCATACCAAAAGCATCACGTGATTGCATTGTTGATCCCTTTTTTAAACTTGTATCACCGCTCCTAACCAAATTGAATAAGTGGTATATTTTTCCTTGTATATCACTATGAATATTCAAAAGATTTTTAGTTTCCATATTTTGGGGAACCCATAAACAAACTTCCTTAACAATCAAGATTTTTGAATTACTCTCTGAAGATGATGAACCTTTCGAACCCTATACCAAGATAGACTTCAAATGATCATCCCCATTACCCGAAGAAACCCGAGCAAAGTCTGACACTTTCATTGAATTTGTTTGTCCTCCGTCGCACACCATCAAATGAATCCCAACCAATAGAACTAACCGGACCACCACACCAGAGATTGATTGGCATTCTACAACTACTTTGAGACCAATGTTCAGTACCGTTAGCATAATTTTACGCATGACAACGTCCTCATCTTGTTCCTCCTCATAGACCCATTCATCATGGTTATCGTACACTGGTGGGGTTTCATAGGAATCATCCGACTGGTTACAAACAAACCCATCAAAGATACCAACTTCATCACCTATAATGTGATCATCTCTGTTCTTGACTTTATCTTCTCTGCATGTGTCAAAGTGTGAGACTCTATAAAAAAGATTACACTTATCGGAAGCTTGCTCGTCTTCCATAGAATACTCATCCCAGACGGGTCGTTCTAAATCGGTTTCATCCAATGCCGATGACGATTCAAGATCCCGAATTCGTTGCTTGAGTCGCCGGATCTCATCTTGTAACTCAAGGTCTCAGACTCGTCTCCTGAGTCGTTTGATCTCAAAATCTCGTGGCTCAGAACCAATTCTTCCACTCCCTCGGTCGGCGATTCTGCGGATAGAGTGTCGATCTTCTCCACAAACACGTGAGTTGGAATAATCTCCGTCGTTGCCTCGATCAACGATTTTACGAACACGAGAGTAATCATTATCACGTAGAGCCATTTGAAAACCTAAAGCTCTGATACCAAATGATGCAGTTTCGAAAGTAATCAGTTGGCTCAAGGACAATCGATTAATCAAAGACGATAAAGTGACCCAAAGGTTCAAAGAGCAGTGTTCTTTATTCAAACTTAATAAAAAACTAACTAAACTTTTATGACCTAGACATCCTTAAATACCAGAGTTTCTTACAAATAAAAGGAAACCAAATATCTTAAAAATACTAAAAGATAATAGAATAAATATAGAACTAAAATAGACCATAATAATACGAGATGATTGATTGCATCGTTTGCTTCTCGATGCCCCTGCATAATGATGCGGATTCGGAAGCAATCAAATGGCTCGAGGACAATCGATTAATCAAAGACGATAAATTGAACCAAAGGTTCCAAGAACAATGTTCTTTATTCAAACTCATCAAACAACTAGTCAATTGTGGGAATAGGAAAATGGTCACGAACTGTTATGTTGTTTAATGCCCTATAATCAACACAAAATCCCCATGTTCCATCTTTCTTACGAACGAGTAGTACCGGAGATGAAAATGGACTGTTGCTAGGACGAATAATTCCCTGAGTCAACATCTCTTGGACTAGCTTATCAATCTCTTGCTTCAGAAAATGTGGATAACGGTATGGTCATACCGCCACCGGCGCCGAGTTAGGTAAGAGCTCAATAGCATGGTCCTGAACGGACCTGGGGCAGCCCTGTTGGAGGAGAGAAAATCTGGCCAAATTCGAAAATTAATGGTTTAATGTCATCAGGACAGTTCACCGCGAGCGAGACATCCAGTGATAATAATGTGAGATGAGAAAATTCAGCAATGGCGTCGGTTTGAGCCAATCGACAAAGTCCATTTAATTGGATGTGTTGGACTTTCGGATGCGGGTCACCCTGCCAAGTGACATGAGAGTCACCATATTGAAATTCAAACATAGCTGTAGCATAATTAGTGACCACATGTCACTAATCTACTAAACAAGGAAATACATGATAAGGGATGCTGCTAGTGCAAGTACTGCCACTCCAATCGCCACTGTGGCCAACAGCTGCACCTCTCTCAAACCATCTGCCACTCTAACACGACCCTGCTGGGTAGTGTGGGTAAGATCCCGAACCTGCTCTTCCAGCACCCTGTGACTCTCTCTCTGCTGTTCCATCATCATGGCCAACTGATATGCTCGTTCCTGTTCGGCCTGGATGGCTGTCTGAGTCCACACAAAGTCATTAATGCATGCCTCATCCCTTGTGGGTGCTGGATGGGAAGACTCCCCAGTCTCGAAAGTAGAGGGTTGGGGTTCAGGTGGGTCTCTGGGTGCCAGGTTTCGGTTCTTGGGTAGGCGAAAGGTTTTGCGAGCTGTGACTAGAAAAGGTCCTTTCCAGTAAGGACGATGACGTGCTGGTAGTGGTGATCGGACTGGAGGGGTGGTTGAATGTGAGGGTGAACTGGGAGTGTACTCCACAGACTGGTGAGCTGGTGAATGCTGTGGAGTGAAATCATCAGAGACTGCTGGATGTAGTGGGGGTGAGTGTTGAGTTGCTGTAGGTGATACTTGGGTAGGGACTGATGCAGGTGAATGTGCTGATGATGAATCAGTAGGAGCTACCGAATGCTCAGACGGTTCCTCATCTGAATCTGATGTCAGATCCACTACTGGTATGTACTGCGCGATGAAATGTTGTGGTTTCTTCATTCCTGCAATCACAAGGAAATAAATTCCATATCAAACAGAGTGGATATGTGCTGAAGAGAGCTAAAGGCTATAGTCTAGGTCGAGAACTCGACCGGATTCTCTATAACCAATGGCTCTGATACCAATCTGTCA
>WOUH02000003.1:3860893-3871309 GCA_009936405.2 Stevia rebaudiana | reverse complement strand
CATGGGTTCAAGCCGTGGGAAACAGCCTCTTGCACAAAAAAGTGCAGGGTAAGGCTGCGTACATCAGATCGCGAAGCAATCCGGCCCCTCCCCGGACCCTGCGCAGAGCGGGAGCTAAGTCAAGCACCGGGTACGCCCTTTTTTTTCCCATGTAGTTGGGCATATTTTGTGGCGTCATCCACCGTGGTGGGCTGATGGATGACAACAGACTGTCTGATGTCGGAGCGGAGCCCAGAAATAAAACAACTCACCAGAAAATCCGGCGGTAACGGCATTGATTTAGTAGAAATCTCCTCAAAACGGTGGCGGTACTCAGCCACCAATGATATATGCTGGAGTTTTGCTAAAATTCCCTCTGGCTCCTCGAGGTCACGAATACGGAAGCGTTGAATCACTGAATCGGTAAAGGAACGCCAACTATGTACTTGTGAATGTCAGGTTAACCAAGCGTACCAATCGGCGGCATCATCATCGAGATAGAATGATGCTATTGTGACCCTTTCATCATCGAGAATTTTGTAAAACACAAAATACCGATCGGCGTGTCCCACCTATCGCTCCGGGTGAGTTTCGGTGAAGCGAGGAAGATGAATAGGAGCCGGTTTATGGCGCCCGAGAATGGAGGAACACAAAGATTTTGGTCAAGGTATAGATGGAAAACATATGTTAGCATATCATAGCACACACAAACAGTAGACAAGAAAAGTACACAAAGATTTGGTCAAGGTGAGTAGGTGACTTACATCACGGGTTGCAACTAGCAATATATTATAAAATACTAATGGAAATTACAATGCCCTAATAGTTTATTTATAAAGATAAATAACTTTTAGAGATTTCAAAAACATAAATTAGACAAGGTACCTAATCTTACCGATTAGTTTTAGGGCCTGCCAAAGCCTCCACAAAACCCAACAATATACATAAAATAACGATCAATGTATAATTAATAAATAAGGAGTGATTTGAACTCGAGCTCGAAACGCGTTGAGCTCTCTTGATTAAACGAGCCGGAAACTGTTTTGAAATAGAAAGTTATTACTAAAAGGAGGGAAGCATACCTACCACCATGATGAATAGCAGCAGCACAACGCGGAAACAGCCATTTGTAAGGTAAAGAACTAATCACAGAACCAAAAGCAAGTATCAAAATTTCCTATTTAATTAAACGGAGTCCACTCTTGGACATAATATAAATTAGAAGAAAATGCAAGGTGTATATCTACTTGCCATAGCATATAACTAAAATTCAATATAAGCAAAATCAGCAAATTATGAATCAACTTTCCATAAGTTTAGCTCAAATATGAGCCCTCTCTTATATCAAGTATCATAGTGATGGAACCTTTAAAGAGAGTTTTCTTATGTTGTTGATGTATAACCTTTCATGATGTTCACTCACTTGGAATGAGAATGTTTCATTGGTTTCTTTGTACAAGGACAATACGTCAAAAAAAAATTTACTTTCCAATATATAATTTATTTCAAATTCACTGAATGCGAGATCCATCATAAAAATGCTTACCCTGAGAAACAGAACAGCCGGTTATTAAAAAGAGAAATCCGGTCCCTAATGACTTCTCCTTTTTCTGAAGCAAGCAATCGTGTTGCCGCATCCAAAGGTCCATATCCAGATGTGAAAAGGATAAAACGGTAATTTGTTGCCTCTAGAACACTTTCAAGGACACGAAGAAACACCTGAGGTTTTCTCATAAAGCCCATGCTGCTGACAGAAGGGTATTATTATGTTTCAGGTTAGTTGAGCATAAGCACCTTTTGCCATTTATCTAAACATTATTATCAACAATGAAAATTTGAAATAAAACAATGTAGGAGAGACTAGTGGCTGAGATGACAAATTAACTTATAAATGGGTATCTCTAACATGGAAAATTATTTTGTAATTAGATTCAAATCAGTAATTAACTATTAAAAAGTAGGCTTTTGAACAAAAAGGGTTTTTAATAACAACGTAAGGGTGTAAAAATGTAAACATGCCTTCCAGTAGAACTCAAACCAATAAAAACAGGCGGTGGTGATTCTGGAGCATATAAGAAGTGTTGCAGCTCAGTGTGAGTTGAGCACAGTTCAGCTCTAATTTCTGCACATTTTTTGCATGAGAACTGCCACTCCATAGAAACACTCCAGAAGCCACAAACATGAACATTTGAAGGCCAATAACCTAAAAAGGAGAAGTATACTTATAAGCTGCAACTGATATCTATCATTACCCAAAAAAAAAAGTAACCAATTTAGGCATAAAATTTTGTCAGTTCCATGGTAAAATGTAAGGAAAGTTGTACAAAATAGGTAGGTCCAATTTCTATTTCAAATCACCACCTTTTTTTGCCCTGAAAAATCTCAAACTTTAAGGAAATTATTTCACCATGAGCGGGTAACTTGTATCTAATCCTTCAATGGTTTTCTCTGGAAAATAGAGATGGTTACCTGAAATAGAAATTGGACCAAAGTTGGCTACCTTAAGTATACATGCTTTACCATCCTTATAGTTATGATTGGGACTCTGTCATGATGTGTAAGAGAAACTATTCCTATTAGACATTGTAATTTTCTGAAAACCCAAGAAACTACCGTACCCGGACACTCTACAATTTCTTTGCTGAAACCATACCTGTTATGATGAAAATGACAGAAACTAAAATAAGAAATAAACATTCTGAGAAAGCATTTTATACTTTCCAAAAGTAGAGCTTTTTTTTATCTTACAGTAGCAAAGGGGATGAAGGCCTATTGTGCCACACCGGATGGCTCGTGACTGGATCCTGGATGCATACAAGATAATTGCAATCAACACCCTGATATTATAAAATAAAAACAAAATAGGAAAAAGAAGGCAAAGGATAAAGCTAACGATGACAGCTGCGTGGGTTGGTAACGAGTAAAGTAAAAACAGGCCAATCAGGTTCGATTGACCAAATCATTTTTTTGTCCCTTTTATTAATAGTTAATGCCTTAATTATGACTGAAAACTAAATTATTAGTTATTACAATAAAAGGTAAAAATGGGTTCAAACGGATTATTACTAAATCATGATGGTTGACCCACAAACACTTTCTTACCCCCCTCGAGATAAGGCCATAGCCATATTCAGTTTTACTATATAAAAAGTGATAGTTCTAATCATGTTTATGGATCAGCAGTTGAAGTTGTTTTTTTTTTGCTGGAAAGTGGGAAAAAACAGCAATTTTCTGCTTTATTTAGTGTGTTTAATTTGGTTAGATTACATTACATTACAAGCCGCATGCCAGCTTGTATGCGAGGTAAGGTTGCAAGTGGTATGCTATCCAGATTAAGTTGCAAGTGGTATCCATCATCCATGTGTTGATTTTTCTATATAATGTGTAGAAAAAATCACTTGTGTCTTTTATTTATCTTTGATCCAATTGTCTAACAAAAAGAAACTTGGTTTAAATTATGAAGATAAAAGAAATCAATGAAAGCAAGGACATACCGTGAAAGGCAACGAACTGAGCTTTAACTCTGTAGCTCTCCATGTTCCCCAGTCCTCAGTGAAAAGAGGCCACATCCAATGGATAACATCTTTCCATGAAAGCTTGTTCTCAATTTAAATAGCATACATTTTTAGAGTAGTCTTTCATATCAACTTTAAAAGAATGTAAGCGAGGATCCAAATATTTGTGTTAAAATTGTTGAGTGTGGAGACTTTGAGAGTCAGTTGAACACGACACTCAAATTGGGCTTTAGGTTAAGCTAGTAACCCCAGGTTCATTCTCTCTTTATATATCGATTGTGCAATTCGTTTTAAAAAACTAACGTATGAACAAATGGGAAATATTTAAAGTTCATTTCAAGTGTGGTTCTCAAGTTCTCGCACAAGGAGTGGTTCTCTCATGAACCATCCCCTATATTATTGTACTTCTAATTCTCTGAGCACATAAACCCCAGTTGCAGTTTAATTCTCTCGTGTTATTTACTGCTTTTGTGTGTATGGTGTGCACGTGATACCTAACTACACAAGTGGTTCAACATGTTACACGTGCAAACATCCATGATTTCTTTAAGAAACTACATTGACTAAAATAAGTTCATGTGAAATGTTATATTTTTATGGTCACTTTTGTATTAAAAGAAATAGTGAAACCGAATTTGTAAGAAAATCCATGAAGTGGAGAATTTTGAGCTATACCTCATCACCTGAAGCCGCTTGAAGATAATTATACAAAAGGGGAAGTTCTTCACGAAATTTCCTTTCAAACGATGAAGGAGCACTGTAGTAAACACACAAACAAATTAATATAAAGGAGTGGCTTCTTCCTAAATAAAGGAAAAAGAGATAATAAAAAGAAACTAAATTTGGAAATAATTCACTTTATAACAAGTTGGACGATAAGTCAGTGGTACCTGTAAGGAACAACATAAGGAGCTGCTACCACACAGCAAACATTATAAAGCTCAGCCAGGCTCCAACCTTCCTGCACATAACCATCGAGATTAATCATAATACCTTTTCTCCTAAATTTTGCTTTACAAACAAAATAGACTTCAACTACTTGCTCAGTCGAATTATATACCAACGCAAAAAAGTTTATTATGATTAGATCGCCATCCATGCTCGGGACATCACCAAATATATTTTCAAATATGACAATGCATTCTTGTCTATGTTCTTTTCTCAATTTCTTTTTCTCTTGATGGAAGGAGAACTGCACACAACCTGGAAACTCCACCTCGTCAAAGCTACTATCTTTTTGAAATGAGTACACTGACAACAAAGACCAAAACCTGAATTGCTGTTGTGTTCACAGGGAGAAAGAGCAGGAGGAGATGAAACTGAAAAACATGAAACTTTATTTTTGCTTAGATGCTCCTTTATGTCCTGTCAAAAAATAAAATCATGTTACCTGTAAAAATGACTAAAACTCCATTTAAAAATTCTCTTTATATGATAACTTCAGTTTTCAACAATTAGAATTCTAAATTATCACCATACTAATATCCTTTTAATAATTCATCTATACACTTATTGCTGACTGCTACATTCAGCAAGTATTGAACGAACCTCATGTGCAGAATGTGTTATAAAAACCACATGGTATTGCACCTGGTCACAAGCAAAAGCTGCAGCAATTGCCTGCAGATAAATTTCAAATGTAATTAGCATAAATGAAAGTGATTGAAGGAAAATAAAATGAGATTAAGATGTACATTCTTAGTAATCAAGTCATATTTGAGTTAAACATGATGTCCTAAAACAGCAATAACTAGACATATGGTAAGTCACAATTTCAGATGCAAACTCTCCTTTGTTGAACAAGAAGAACAATAAAATATCCCAACGTAATTAAAAAATATATATATTTTTGGAGACAATTCTCCTACATTATTAAAGCATGTATCACTGGTTCAAGATTATACAATCAAGTCATTGACTTCTTTTTACTAGTACCATTAATTAAATTTATAAATTTAGAATCCATAACTGTCTCAGAATCATGTTTTCAAGAATTTTTCCTTAAGCCAAGGGTTTACTCGTGTTGAATAATTTATTTTTCATCGCTTGTTAGTTCTAACATTTTTTAGTTATCGTTCACTTTGAAACAAAAGGAAAAAGGAAAATGGTCTCATTTTTGGAATAAAGGGAATATATCATGCCGTCTTTAGACATTTCAAATTAAATATTTGTAACTGAAGCATAAATGAAAAAAAGATATTATTTTTGGAACTGAAGAAGTAAATTACAGCTATCGGATACACATCGCCTTTCGTCCCAAAGGCCATGAAAACAGCCTTAGGCTGCCTTTTTATGGAAGCCATTCTTCTCAACTTCACAACTTTCAGATGATGAATCAAACAAAGAAAAAAAACGGTTATCAGAAGGTCAGTAGCAATTCATATGTTACATAATGCATCATGTTTTTTTCCAAAAATATAATTATATTACTTTTTTAACATGTATCAGTGAAAATTACTAAAGAATTCTCAAAAACTGAAATGAGGCTTACCTGTTGTTTGGTTATGTGTTGTAAGATTAAAAACTTGCACGATTCAATTAAAAGAGCCTGCAAAATGCAATTATAGCTTCAAAAGGGATAAACATGTCTACACAATCTTGTGAGTACTTATGTTCTGCCTCTTGTAAACACTTTCATTTTTATGATATGCATCTTCTTGTTGAATTTACTAGCATGTGAATGTCTTTTTAAGTGAATTGTACTAAAACGGTTAGATAATTGGATTGCTTTTTTGGAGGATACTTTTATGTCTAGCCATATATCGCATATAATAATGTATATATGTGTGTGTCTAGTCAAATACTTATATATGCATATAGCATGAAGTATAACTTCAATGACACAAGAATCTTGGTCAACTGAAATTTAACACATCCCTAACAATGGAAATTTTGGCTCATGAATATTTGGTCTGGAAATCAAAACGGGTACCTGACATTTATGCTAGGAAAAAGAAAGTTTAGTTTTTTCTAAACCTTAAGAGACTATTTAATTCTTGCACTCACTAAAAGACTTTTTAAAGTTTTATCTTTTCTAATTTCATGTTACTTTATGTTTTCAATGTCATGCAGCTATTTGTCATACCTTATGCATACCTCGGTAGAACAATGAATAACTGTAAAACCATCGATGTTTGTTGACTATCTATTAAGAATCTAATTGTCAAAGCATAAGGCATAGAAACATAGAGACTATACTTGTAAATTGTAATTGATCAGCATAAAAACAAAAGGTTGCAATATTTATTTATTTATCTATTTATTTTTAATTCTGTACTAATTAGAGAAAATGGATAAATTGGCAAGGCAAGTAACAGGTAAATGGAGCCACATTACAGAGCAACAAAAGAAAATCTTAGAACATCTCAATCTAGTCTCACTTGGTAATTGAAAGCTTCCTACTTGAAGACAAAAAGTTACCTTTAAGTTTTATTATTCAAAGTCAATTAATCATTAATGGAAAAGGGTTAATTCCAGCCTAGGGTGATTCTTTTTATTTAATCTTAAATCCTTCTAAAGAAGATAAGTAAAGTTTACAAAGATGATAATAAGGTTTAATAGAAACACTTTAATGCAAAAATGGCCTTTATTTCAAATTCTTTTAAGTAATTGTAAAGGAGTAAATTATGAGTTTCTTAAAAGTGATTGTAGATGAGTAAATGCATGAGTATATGATGAAAAATATTATAAACCAAATTAATTAATTCTAAAATATCATTAATGGCTATTTTCATAATATGTAATCCTATTCTGTCAAGTTGTAACTATGATTTCATTTGATTATTGACCATTCCCCAGAGAAAAAAAAGAGAACCATTATCAAGAAAGGAGAGCAAGAGCCCAGAGGTACTTTTAATTATTAACCCTTCATTATCTGTGTTTATTTTGGTCTTCTTCAATACTTATTTTCTTTTCAGGTAATTAGTTAAAAGTTTCCAAAGTGGTCAGATATCATGGTGAAAGAAGGACCTTGCTGTCATTGTGGAATTAAAAGTAAAACCTTCTTGACTTGGTTTTTGTATGATCACTTCTCTTTCATTTTTATTATATGTATCTTCTACAGTATTTTTGTAGCATGTCTTCTTTTAGTGAATTGTACTAAATTGGTTACATAATAATCTATATAACTGGATTGCTCTTTCTGGGAATACTTTTATGTCTAGCCAAATATCGTATTTAGATATAGCATAAAGTCAATGACACATGAATATTGGTTAATCTTAATGTAGCACATCCCTGACATCTGATATTTTTGCTCATGAACGTTTGGTCCAGAACTTAAAATGTATACTAGAAGTTATGCTAGGAATATTAGTATTTTTAGAAACACTAAGAAAGAATTTGATTATTTCACTCATTATAGACTTATAAAGTTTTATCTTATATAATTACATGTCATTTTTAAGTTTTCAAAGTCATGCAGCTATCTACCATACCTCCCAAATGATGTAACCTTGTGTATTCCTCATGTTAAAGCTCCAATATGCATGAGTCCTTAAAGTATATTAACACAACAAAAGTATAAAGTGTGCCTAATTTGGTTAGATACACCAATAACGGGTCACGGATGCATTTGTCTATAAAACTCAAAACCGGTGTTATCAAGGGATAGAGAGTTGTATGGGTTTTATTAAACCATGTGTCAAGTCAAATATGGATATTTTGCAATTGAGAAAGATGTGATCCTTTACAAAGACCAGAGTATGTAAGTTCACTAAGAATCTAATCAGATAAATACTTGATTTCAGACTATAGGTATTAAACAATGGTGTAGCATCTTTATTTTCATTGTAGTTTTCTTCTGAACTACCAATCATTGTATGTAAGGATTTCTTATGAGTGGCCTAACTGCATTTATGTAGCTTTGTTATAAATTATAGAATTTGAAATGTGCGTATAGTCTATAAAGGCATTATTATAACTTATGCTGTTACAACTATCAAATTTGGTTTTATTTCAAATCCGATAATATTTCAAAAAAAAAAAAAAAAACCTTGCACTTAATGCATATAAACTAACATACTAAAAGCATGTGTGCGAATTCAACAATCCTGGTCTCAGAAATTCATCTCTAGACAATACACAAACATTTGAAGCATGATATATGATATATATATATATATAGTACTTTAGTGTGAAGTGAATTCCCCAAAAGACTAATAGATTAAAAGATGTTTAACAGGCACTCCGTTATGGAGAAACGGACCGCCTGCAAAGCCAGTGCTTTGCAATGCATGTGGGTCCAGATGGAGAACAAGAGGAACACTGAACGATTATGTCCCAAAGCATTCAATGAACCACAACATTCAATTACCTGCCTATGAAGACTCCAGCTGTAGCGATGATGCAAACACAGATGGTAATAACTAATAACCCTCTTTTATTCACAATCACCCAATTGAACTACGAGAACATCAAAATCAGAATTAAACTAACATATTTGAAGATCAAACACCAGCACAGATGAACAAAAAAACAGTAACATTAGTTGATTAATTAGGGATCTTGCTTTACCTGTGCGATTATCTCTTCTCGAATATCACGTTCTGCTGAGCGAAAATTAGCATCGAGAATTGCTAGCATATATCATAAGCTCGAAAGTAGAAACTCTCCAAAAACGGTTTCAAGGCGACATTTTCTAATTTAGAAATTACGAGTGGCAAATTAAAGAAAAAGCTGTTTTTAAAAAAAGTCTATTTTGTATAATTAACTTAGAAGATAATTTTTCTAAATGTCGATACCGAATTAAGTAAACTTTGATTAAACTTATTTTAATAGCGTTTAGAATCGACTTATCCAACCTTAGACCACATATTATAAACCTTAAGGTAGTGGTAATGTTTGAAGGAAGGGTGTTTTTTTTCCATCCATCTCATGACTCAACCATTTGCCTCGACCAGTTACCTACCCGTGATCCAATTATGACTTGATTCATGACTCGAACCATATCCCGAACCATGACGTGAAACATGACCTCATGATCAAAATCAAGGCCTGACCCATGATTGAACCATGAATTGACACATGAAGCGATCCATGACCCAAACGACGTCTAACCCATAAGTCGACCCATGGGATGAACAAATAACCAAACTCATGGCCCCAACCATGAGTCAACACATGGCCCATAACCCGACCACAACTCAAACCATGACCATACCCATAACCTTAATCACGACTTGACCCACAACCTGAGCCTTGACCCGACCCACAACCTAACCCACGATCTGATCCATTATCCTAACAATGACCCCTCCCATGTGCTAAATACGTAAACCGACCCATGGCCCGAACCATGAGTCGACACACAGCCCCCGAGCCAAGCCATCACCCAACCACGACCTGATCTCTGATACCAACATGTGGCACTCCGAGATCCAACGAGCCCATAATATGTTTACAACTAAAAAACAACACCATAATCTAGGTCCCGGGAAATTCTTTTAAGAAAATACATATTTTGCCACTTAAAAAACATTCGACATTAACTTAAACCACCATATAGTGTAATATGCATTTACAAAATAATTTGAAATCAAATACATAAATAAGTATGTATTCTAGTCCAACAAGTTCAAATTATAACACCCAATTACTTCGTTCAACCCAAAATAACCCATGCGATCTCGTTCGCCTTCGGCTCGCCTATGACCTACTAACACTCATTTAAAACTCTCATTAGTTCATAATAACTAAGTAATATCATCCCACTAACTTTTACGGGTCACTACGAAAGGATTCTAGGCCATAGAACGTGAAACAAACGGGCAAAACAACAAACTTTGGAAATTTGGCAAGCCTGGGCGCATACTTTGTGGGGTTCTGTTTTGCGGCCTTTCCAACTATAGGCTACAGTCTGGGGGCTTTTTTTTCCTAAGCGCTCTCGGGTCGGTTTTTTTGGGAGGGATAAGCTTGTGAAGAA
>WOUH02000003.1:3848694-3860793 GCA_009936405.2 Stevia rebaudiana | reverse complement strand
CCGATCCAGTTTTTAACTAATGATTTTTGCTATAAACCATAAAACAAACCGTTCACTATGGTTTCAGACTTTTAAAACAAATCCGTAACATCTACGGGAAACATTCTTTCAATCAAACATTCCCAAAGAGTTCACGACTGAATCTGATAAAATAGAGCATTGCAAAATTCACACACCGATGTGGCATGCCCATACCCGGCCCAAAATACATTCGGCCCATCACTATACGATAAAACCCTCACATCTTCCCTCCGATTTCTCACACCTTCAAAGAACCCCCCACCCAAATTAGATCTTTTCATTTCCGATTTAGAGCAAATCTGCTACAATTTCCATGGGGAAAGACGACGACGATATGAGAGGTGAGATGGAGGAGAGGCTAATCAACGAAGAATACAAAGTCTGGAAGAAGAACACACCGTTTTTGTACGATTTGGTCATCACGCACGCACTCGAGTGGCCTTCGCTCACCGTTGAGTGGCTTCCAGACCGTGATGAGCCCGCCGGAAAAGACTATTCCGTTCAGAAGCTGATTCTTGGGACTCACACGTCCGAGAACGAGCCAAATTACCTTATGCTGGCTCAGGTTCAGTTGCCGCTTGAAGATGCCGAGTACGATGCTCGTCATTATGATGATGACCGGTCTGATTTTGGTGGGTTTGGTGGCACTAATGGAAAGGTTTGTGCGTTTGAGTTGTTTGGAATTGGTAATTGAGCTGGTGTTATCGCTCTTAGGAAAACAATTGCTGTTTTTTATGTTGTACAGTGGTTACTTTTATTTTCAGTGCTAATTTGTTGTTTTTGTTGAAATTAGAGTTAGGGTTAGGGTTCATCCCATGTATATGTATGTAGGGTCTTTTGTTTGTTGTTTATATACATGAGGGGAAATGCTGATGCTTTTGATGAAACTTTAATATATATTTTTTGTTTAGAGAAACTTCATTTAAGGCTTAGTTGTTTTCTTTTTCTGAATCCGTTTTGGTTTATTTTATCAAGTAAATGGTTGATAGTGATTTGAAGCGTTTCCATTGATAATTTTGGGAAAACAGTAGATGGTGTGTATAGGATTGACATTGTGGTATGTGCTTATAATTGAAAGTTGTAACAGTGAATCAGGTCTTAGTTTTTTATTTTTATTATGGATTTTTTATTTGGGTTTAGCATTAGGATTCGAGAAGATGGTTTAATCTTCATGTGGAGTTGGATCTTGAATGTTTACGGGTTATGGTAAAAAAGCAGGGATAGTTTAGACTCTAAGTTTTCAATTTCACCTTTTTGAATTTTGATCTCAAGATACATTTATGTAATTATCAAAATTTTGGATATCTTGTCTGATTTAGTTCTAAATAGCAGTTGATGTAAATCATGTTATGTTTGATAGTTAGCTACACCTCCATTATTTTTGTGTCAAATCATGTATCAGGTCTACTTAGGCTATGCTACATTTATTTATTTATTTAAATATTGATGCGGTCATTTGTTGAATTATGTTTTTAGGGGTTATTGCTTGTCTTCACACATCCTCAGTGTCTTGTAATATTATATTTCTTCCAATGTTTTCCCATTAATTTAGAAATCAGAAAGTTATTGCATAATACATGAGTTGATTTGGTTACATATTTCTTCACTGTGTGTTATATGATTTGTCTTGCAGGTGCAAATAATTCAGCAAATAAATCATGATGGAGAGGTGAACCGAGCTCGTTATATGCCTCAAAACTCGTTCATTATCGCTACAAAAACTGTTAGCGCGGAAGTTTATGTATTTGATTATAGCAAACATCCGTCTAAACCTCCTCTAGATGGAGCATGCAGTCCTGATTTGAGATTAAGGGGACACAATACTGAGGGATACGGCTTGTCTTGGAGTAAGTTTAAGCAAGGTCATTTGCTTAGTGGGTCAGATGATGCTCAAATTTGCTTATGGGACATTAATGGAACTCCGAAAAATAAATCACTTGATGCTATGCAAATATTCAAGGTAAAGTTACATGCTTTTGGCTTATAGAATTATCTATTATTATACTACAAATGTTGATTTTACACAAACAAACACTTCCGCTCATAGTAGAGCTATTGGTGTCAAACTATTCCTCTATCTAAAGGGGTAGAATACTAAAATTGATTTTACAATTTACACGTATAACAGGTTCATGATGGTGTTGTAGAGGATGTAGCATGGCATTTAAGGCATGAGTATCTTTTTGGTTCATGTGGTGACGACCAATACTTGCACATATGGGATCTCAGGTCTCCATCAGTTACTAAGCCTGTCCAAAGTGTAACGGCTCACCAAAGTGAAGTAAGCACAAGATTTTATCTATGCGAAAAACGTGAGCTTAAAAATTGTGGTTTTTATGTTTTAAGCTATATTAATTAGAAGATCATTGTTTAATTTTTTCCAAATACTTATATGTTAAGGAACTAAAACATTAACAATTAATAACTATGCTCTTGTAAAAAGGAGCAGTCAATTGCCGAAATAGAGTAAAAGTCTCAAAATATTAAAAAATCAACAGAATGGGTAGATAGCCAGATAGGTAATTTTAGTGTACCCTTTTTTGTTGGGCTATCACACACACACAAACACACACGAAAGCAGTAATCGACATAGGGTTTAACCTTGTTTGGTCTAACTAACTTACCTCCACCTAGGATATTTTTATTAGGTGCTCAATATATTTACAACTACAAGATCATATAGAGAATGGATCTAGGTTAAACACATAACGGGCTGAACTTAGGGCTGGCTGCCCTAACTGCCCCAAAGGTCTATCAACCTAATAATCTCCTACTCACAGGCCTTGAATACTTTTGTCTACGCTCCTGAACTTGATCGTACTATACTATTCTATCAATTAGGCACCTAGTTACCACCACCTTCTCATCAATTAACCTGAAGGCATGTTGAAGCTCCCGTTGAGCTTCAACCCATTGATCATGGCTAGAATTGTCACCGATCCGAACTGTATCCTTATCGGCTCCTACTGAAACAAATTGCTAGATTTTGAGATATCACGAATATTGCTCTCTGTCTTTCGGCAATTTATCAACTGGAGAGACATTATCAGTTGGAAGACCAGTTCTCTTAACTTACCGTCGTTTAGGAACCCTGACTGAAGTACGACCCTTGCTCCCACTAGCACGAAATCCTCTAACTTGTTTATCTGAACTCTTTCACCCACATTCACTTTGAATCTTCCCTTTGGCTTTGGGTTTCTTACTTGCAAAAGTCACCTCTTCAGCCCATAAGATTATGTGAATCGAATATTATCTTTTTGAACTGGGATGGTTACTTCCTTAGACGGTGTCTCAACTAAGTACAATGACCCTTCTTTTCTCGAGCTATGATAAGATTCCCCTTGCCAACTTTCCACTGCCCATTCGTAAACCATACTTGCTGTCACTTTTCATCAAACTGCCCGATATATATCAACTTTCTCTTCAAGCTTGGAATAGCCAGGACATTATTTAAAGTTCAAGATATGGTTGGAGTCTTCAAATCTATGTCACTCATGCCCGCTAAATCAAGAATTTCATTGTTAGCAAATCTTACCTTACCAACGTCACTAACTCCCAGGTGCTACAACGCTTCAATGCTATGGGTAGGGTAGTATGAATTGAAACACCAGAATCCATAGCTTAAGAATCTACATTGGTCTTAACACTAAAATTTTACGCATCATCTTCTTTGTCACTAATTGCAGAGTTAACTTGTTTGTTCTCATTTGGATATTTTATACTACTTAAAATGTAATGTCGGTGGGGGGCAACCACCGACATACGTACACCTTACATTTATTGATTTCTTATTTCGAACATGAAGGATGTCTAGCGGAGGGGGTATTTTCCTTTCCTTTGTTGCATTGTGTTTCCAACCTGTCTCAGGTTCGAATCCTAATGGCCGCGTTTTTTTCTTTTTTTTTAGTTTCTCCTTTCACCTTTTAAAATCTCATTTTGCAACCTTTAACTTTTAATATTGAAATTTTCACACTTTAAAGTTTGTAAATATAATTTGATGCCCCTCAAGTTTATAAGATTAAATAAAATTACCTGTTACGTAAAAAAAATATTTTTTTTACATGTTTAATCTGTGTACATCGTTATTACTCCTCTTAAATCCTCCTTTGGGCGTTCGCTATAGAACGCGGCATGTTCAATCTTCGTATAATGAAGTTCTATTGACGGTTTTTTCTAAATATTCTTATAACACCACTAATGTGATGTAATAGTGTTTTTCATCTACGTTTCAATCTGTATAATCAATCCGTCGATTGGAGCCGCAAAGTACGGGTAACTTTGCTAGTTGATTCCTAAAATGCTCTTTTTCTTTAGAGTTCCAACATTCAACATCCTCGGAGCCTTAGATGGACTCCTTTTATTTTTGCTCCCACTACCTCTGTTAAACTGTTTCCTCTGCCAACATGCATCAAATCACCTGATGATTTCTTGAATTTCTTCGTTTTATGTCCTCGCCTAGAATAAGATCCCAAATCCCATAAAAAATGAAGACACAAGTAAAACTGGTAATTGATGTAACAGTTTCTGACCAACTATCAAAAAATGAAAATAACAGTGGTAAAGCTTGAACCTCATCCTTGAATTTGATACCTACTAGCCCAAGTTTGGACAAAATTGAACTCGTATTGTTGATGTGCATTGTTGCCAAACTTCCTCCTTCTCTTCTTAGGTGCTGTTTGTTTTTTTAGAGGTAAACGTCTGCGGACTATATCTGCAGACATCTACAGAAGAAGAGGTTGACCAAACCTCTGTAGTTTGTAATGAGAAGACTGTTTGTTTTTTAACTTTTGCAGACTGCCAGAATATAAATCATATCAATTTCATTCCAAATCATAACAATTTCATTCCAAATCATAACAATTTCATTAGAATTTTATACCAAAATCATACCAATTTTATTCCAATTTCATACCAACTTCATACCAAAATCATACAAATAAATATTCAACAATGAAATCTTACAAATCAAAGAAAATCAATAAACCCATCACCATTACGATTTAATTAGGTACGGCAAAAAATCAAGATGCCCCTCTTCTAATCATCACTTTCAGTTATAGTTTTTTTACAATCTGATTCAAAAACACCATTTTGTGAACCCATATTCACATGGTAGAATTTTGAATTCAATAAATGAAACGAGATTTTCTATTGAACCTAAATCGAATACAAGCACCTGAAACACAATAGAATGGAGATGGGGATCAGAAGGATACAATGAGAGATAGATGAGAAGAAGAAACCAAACAATCACAATAATTTCTTTGACCTAATTGTTTCCTACTTCCTGTTTATATATGGGTTTAGAATTTACTTGTCTTTAGGTTGGGTTAGAACTTGGCCTGTAGATATTTGGGCTATTCATCACACATCATTAGACTTGTAAAATTGGAATTAGGGATTCCGAAGAATCCATTGTCATAGCACACCATGATTCTCTTTGTTTAGAGGCTTTTTGTCTCATGATACTAAAAAAAGCGTAACCAATAGGGTTTTTTGTTTCAAGATAAATATAAATAGGGTCATTAGGATTTTTATTAATAAAATATTTCTCAGTTATTTTTACTATTTTATCGTTAAACATGAAATAGCGGGTGCTACGTAGCATACATGTAGGTTGTTATTTACCGTTAATCCTTATTAACAACTATGGCAAGTACTAAACTGATAATCTACTACTTACATAGGACCATAAGAAGAATTGTTTATCCATCTTTTAAAGTTCATTATTGTAATTTCATGTTCTAAATCTAAGGCCATGTGAGCATTTATCTTGGAAAGAGGATTATTTAGTAGAATACTAGAACCCATTTTGCATGAAATACTACATATTTTGATGATTTGTTTATGTAATTGGGGTAGGTTAATTGCTTAGCTTTCAATCCTTTTAATGAGTGGGTTTTGGCAACTGGGTCAACTGACAAGACTGTTAAGTTGTTTGACTTAAGAAAGCTCAACTCTGCTCTCCACACCTTTGATTGTCACAAGTGAGTAAAGAGTGATACATATCTTTGATAGTTTTTTTCCCAGCGTGAATCAAATTGTGATATAATGTTTGACCTTAGGGAGGAAGTGTTCCAGGTTGGATGGAATCCAGAGAATGAGACAATTTTAGCTTCTTGTTGTCTTGGCAGACGACTCATGGTGTGGGATCTTAGCAGGTACAAACTTCAATTGTTCTAGCATTATTTATATGATATTAGTTTACTTTAACTTTAATAGAGAAACATCCATCTTAAACTACACCTAACATAAGGTCAGTAGCAACATGGTGATAATTTTCTGTTATGGCAACTTCATTATTCAAATGTGTTTTTACATAAATATTCCTACATATATAGAATATGTTTACTAAATAATATAATGTTTGAAAACACAGGATTGACCAGGAACAAACACCAGAGGATGCTGAAGACGGGCCACCAGAGCTGTTGTTCATCCATGGTGGACATACAAGTAAAGTTTCAGATTTCTCATGGAATCCATGCGAGGAATGGGTGGTTGCTAGCGTTGCAGAAGACAACATACTCCAAATCTGGCAGATGGCTGAAAACATCTACCATGATGAAGATGAAACACCTGCAGAAGAATCACGAGGTGCCTAAATATACATATATCCTTAAACTATCAACATGACCCCTTAGGTTTGGTTTTCTTTCCTTAAAAACATGTTTGTTTGTTCTCTCTCAGTAGATGGCTTTATGTTGTGTTGTAAAAAATGCAGTTTTAAGTATCTGGATTAAGAGTGTCTTGGGAAAAAACATTTATCAAATTGTTGTTGGTTCTAAAATATTTAGGTGAGAAATCTACTTGTGTTTTGTTTTATAAAAATGAAAAAACAAACAGCAGTACATTGCAACCTCGATTGCGGGTGTTTTATTTCATTTACAGAACTAATTCTAAACATACATACGGACTAGATCCCACATTAGATGAAATGCCACGTCTACAAGTTTTAGCATCTCATTCATTTCATCATCTCTATGAGACACACCAGATGAACTACAAAGCCTAACTGGAGTTATCATCTTGGCTTCACGTGGATTGTTTTTCATGTAATTATTTTTGGCTCTACAATCTTACATATGGCGGAAAAGAATCTGCAAATATATCATCCGTTGCATTTCCATGTTTGATCCCTGAAAAGATCTGTGGGTCAGGGCGAGTGAAAAAAATGGGCCCCCAAAAACAAACTCAATAGTTTATATATAAATGATGAATAATACGATAATTATTATTATAATAATATATGTCATTTTTTAACTTTATTTTGAGTCTTTTTGTGATATGTCGCACCGTATAATTTAATCGGAGGGCTATTGAAGTTAAATTACTAATGGGTTTAAGGTCAATTGCGTTTAAAATATTATGTCATTTGTGAACTAATGATCATGGAGCTTATTTTAAATTTTTAGTTGGATCTATGTTTTAGTGAGTCTAAACTAAGTCAATACACTTTTATACAAAAAAAATTATACAGAAAAAATATATATATACATTTTTTTTAAATTATGGGCTCCTGAAATTTGTGGGCCATGGGTGGTCGTCCACCTCGTCCTTCCGGACCGGCCCTGGATCCTGGGATTTCAAAGTCGTCAAACACCTACAAATTATTCACTTTTCAGCAAGCTCAAATACTTTAAGAACATATATGTTGCCATTTGCTGGAAGAATAACGCCGTCTTCACCGCAAACACACCCATTTATATAGCTCTTATAGCATCATGCCTTTGTATATTGAAAAATCAGATTTATGGCTCATTTGTGAACACCCATTGTATGTTCAAAAATTACTTGCCCCGATTGAATTGTGAGCTGAATTGTTGGCATTGGAGTATTCACAGCTCCTTCTCTAATTTTTTGTAAGAGGATTCTCTAAAATTTGATGTTGGTTGTGAGTGAAGTGATTGAGATACTTTTTACCCATTCTTCATATTTAGCAAAAAGATATGGAGATAGAGATTTAGTTGAGTAGAGAGAAAATGTCATGGTGTTGGTTTTTTAGTTTTTTCAAATTGTTTGTGATGGAAAAAGAAAAGCTAATGATAAATGTATAAAAATTATAATTTAATTAAAAATAGTAGCGAATTATGAAGATGGAGATTAATAAGCTACTTTGAATACTCTTAGAGATGTCGAGAGACATGTCAAAGATGTGGTGAAGTTGAAGATGGAGTCCAAAAAAGAATCTTTCCATATCACACCTAAAATTCACATCTTGTAACCCTTATATGGAGTCCAAAAAAGAATCTTTACATATCACACCCAAAATTCACATCTTGTGACCTAGGGTGTGCATGAAACAAAAAAAAACTGAATCATAACAAAACAAACCAAACCAAACCAAACCAAAATGCTCAAACAGAAATAACCGAACCTAAATAACCGGAAGGTTTGGTATAAGTTTTCCAAAAACAGATGGGTTTGGGTTAGTTTTGGTTTTTCCTAAAATAAATACCAAAAATACCAAAATATCTGAATGTAGATTTGAATTACTGGTATATAAGGATATTGTAATTTTTATGTTAGATCTTGTGTTAAATGAATGAAAAATATATTAATACTCTATATATAAAAGAAGAATGTTGTTTTTTGTTTTGATCCATATTGAAAAATAAAAGAAAATATCAATGGAGTCTCCTTTTATAAATAAGGGAATCACCTCTTTACACTTCATCAAATGAACTTTGAGCTTTTTTATTTGTTAAAATGCTTATTTAGTTTTAAAATCATTTCAAACCAGCTCAAGTACAAAAACAAAAAAAAACCGAAACCCAAATCGAACCCAAACCAAAAACCGAAAACCCAAATCTGAAATAACCGAAACCAAACGGGTTTAAAAAGTACAAAAACCAAAATTTCGGTTTTAGGTTTGGATATAGGAAAAGCTATTTTTAGCATGATATTGGGGAATCTCATTGCTATACTAACCCATACACACCCCTAAATGTGACCATTCTTGTTTTAAGTTTAGGATCATTACCTATATATTCATTTTACAAGGCCGGTGGAGAATCTTGACGCTTGACCCCCTCAGGTTTCAACAAATGACTACTTCAACCCTTCGGCTTCTTCAATTTCAACAAATGAAGTTTCCAAACACGCTATTTGATGTTAGTGCCATCGTATAGTCCCATCGTAGCGCGCATAGTATAAAAACTAGTTTTACTAAGTATACAAGTAATGACTAGTTATACAAATTATTAAGTTCAGTTTTTTACCGATAGCATTAATTAATAGGAAAGTAGAACTACCCTAATACAAACACCAAATATGAGTTATTAAATAGGTTATATATAACCCTTCAACTATTAAATAATATTAATAATTAATATAAGTATTTCTAAATGTAATACGACTAAAATGCCTCTAGACTTATAGAAAAAAATAAACCAACTCAACCTGTCAGAGAAAAAACATACAAACCTCAAACACATAGTTTTAGTGATAAATAATGCACAATACGCAATACACAACACAAAAACACTATGATTAGACACAATATTAGTTTTAGAGACATAAGGCACAACAATAAGTACATAACAATATAAGTTGGAGAGACATAAGACACAATATTTACAAAACACGTTTTAAACACAATGACGAATATAAGACGAAATCAACTGGAAAATGTAAAATATATATATATATATAGCCACATTGTAATCATTTAAAATATAAAAAAACGTTCGTTTTCATGATTTTTTTTTTCTTAAATAATGTCGTATATAAAAATTATTTTACATTTAGAAAAAGTGAAAGGAATATTATACAAAAGTCAATAGAAATGGGCATTACTAAAGTATATTCTAACAACTTGTCTTAATCATAACAATTTGTTATGATCTAATGGCTCTAATTTATTCTTACATTTCTTATATTAAGCCCCCTTTCTTAGTATAACTTGACCTTACGTATTTAAACGATACAAATGTAATACTATTTAATGCAACAAGTTTTTTTATGGTTAATAAATTAATTCATATAAACATCACGATCATATAGTGAAGTCATTTTTTATTTCCAAAATGCACTTTAAAACACCAATGCCTACTGTATTGGTTGCTGAAATGAAGCCATGTTTGTGGTAAATCCAATTGTTCTCATGAGATGATAAGTTTATTCGAGAAAACTCCAAACAAAAGCCGTTCCAAATCTTAACTCAATATTTTGGCTTGATTCCATACTCATCAAAACATGATCAAATTAAGAATTGAATTTGATCAAAACATGATCAAACTATGAGACCGATTAGCATGAAAGATTCTTGATCATGCACCAAATGATCAACAACCATTGAAAAAGATATCCAACCCGGCATGGCATTCTGAATTCTATACTCACTTTATTATTATTATTTAAGTATTACATGGTTCTTACACAATTACAATGATATACACAAGTTTGACTTTAAACTCAGATGTTACCTGCTTTGAAAGTTCAATTTTGCTATACATAATGCAAACAGAATTGCAAGAACGATCGGCCATAAAGAAAGAAGGAGAAACACGAGTGGTAACTGTTCATGATGATACCCGAAATAATCATTTAAGAAGTCTTGAACAGATTTAATTTCACCAAACACTACAATCTTCGTCTTTACATCACCAAATTGAGAAGTGAGCATTGCATTAAGTGACCATGAAGTAGGAGTCAAATAGTACAACCATAACCACCACTTAGGAATTTTCTGCAAAAATAGAAATAAACAATAAAATTTATTCAGAATGAACTTCTAAAAAGGTTATGCAAGTTAAAAGTCGACAAACTTACCGGTTTAGGAAGTAAAAATCCAGCAAATAAGTTGAACATCGTGTAAAATGCAGACTGTAAAATAGCAGCAACTGGAAAGCTTGGTGTGATAGCAACAAGCAGCATTCCCAAATAGGTGAAGTACATCAATGTGCACAAGAATGCATAAAAGTAGCAGAAAATTTTGTACACTGACCAATAATATCCAATCATCGGATACGTGATGCAAACAAATGCAACTGACTGGACCAATAGGTATGGAAACTCAATTGCTACCTTCAAGATAAAAGAAAAAAGTATTACTTTCAGCTCGTACAATCTGCTTCAACATATATGGTTATTTTTTTGTTGCTTGTTTTTGGATCCAATTCTTTTGTATATTGTAGATAATTAAGGAATTATATATGATTACAAAAACCACACATGCTTCATTTTTGGTTAATTTTTAATGGATTGAAACAGTCGACCGTTAGAAAATAAATATAAACTTAAATCTGGTTTTGTAAGCAAATAAAGTTGATCATGTCACATATAATAACTAGAAATGAAGGATTTTTTTAATACCTGTGCGAGAGCGTAAGCCCATGATGCATACATACCAGAGAATCTTTCTCTATACAGAACGGTTCGCTCCATTGAAACATGTGGAATAACTGAAGAACAATTATTTATGCCACTGAAAAGTACAGCCGAATACATGGATCCAAGTACATTGAATACACTCTGTGGGCTATTTCTGTCACATGAAAGAAAGGAAATACAATATCATATTATGCAAGAATACTTGATCTGTACCATCAACTCGACTTAATATAAATAAAAATGGTCAACATACTTTCTTATTCCGTATAAAAAAGTTATCCAACCTAAATTTGTTCATATTAAAGTCCAAAAGATGAATTTCTTTTACTATGTGCCTCTAGTTCATGCATGTGCATGTATACAGGAGAAGTATAAAACATAAAACCCACTTTCAATGAGAAAACCATGTAAACCATATTTTTACATATGTAAATGAGTATATTTTTATTTTACTTTTAATTTTTTCTATAGCTCTACATTAAAATTAATGATTTTTTGTGAAAAAAATATAAAAAAGCGTCGAGTGAATAATTAAAAAGCAAATGATTTGTATAAAAAAATGACATTTTTTAGAAATATGCAGGTAGTTTACATTGGGTGAGGTTATCGTAGGGAGGAGGTTTAGGGTAAGGAGCCATCCCATTCATTAGATCTTAAGATCAAGGGCCAGGATTAACGCGGTAGCATTTTTGTAATTATTCGGAATCGTATAACACAATGAAGGGTAATATCGTCACAATCGTA
>WOUH02000003.1:3828504-3838635 GCA_009936405.2 Stevia rebaudiana | reverse complement strand
TACTCACAGAAACCTCCTAACCGGTTCCTAACCGCCGGTTTTATCCAAACCCATTAACCGATGCTATAAACCGGTTAGTTAACCGGTTTTTTTTCGGTTCGGTTAAAAAAACCGGTTTTTTTGTGCATGTCTAACCACGAGACTATCAACACTTAAGTAACACATGAGTTCTCATCTTTGTTTCATGACACAACCATGTAACATTTATTTATACATTTTTGTGCATAACGTGTTTGATACTTAAAATATTTTTTATTTCATATAATGCATAACTTTTTTTATATAATAATTTTTGTATGAAATTTAAAATGATGTTTTGTATAAGCTAATTATTTAATTGAATATGAATAGATGTTATGGAAGGTTTATGAAAGATAAGTAACGTTTATAAATACAATGTTAGTTTTAGTTAAAGCGAACCCTCTTATAAACGATACCAAGTAAGACTTTGAAGGATTGAAGTTGTAAGGATAATTAAGGCAATGCATATAGAGCACGACTTCAATATTTGAAAGGATGTGACGAAGAAGGATGAGGACTTACCTATTTATACAAATTGAAATGATTGATTGGAACAAATAGCAAGTACACTAGATCACAATCAAAAAGACGCATGAACTGCTAAAACCCCCGTCCACCACTCAAACAAGCGTCTTTCCTGCTCCCTTGTCCAAAGTATGTACAAAATTCCTCTATAGACAAAACATGCATTTTTGGCACTCTTTATAACACGAATACAAATTCTGTAGATGCAACTTATGAGCATGCAGAACCAACTAAACAACAACACAAACATGTTTTCATAGGCGGGATCAACAGAATCAAAAGTGTGTGGCATTGTAGTGTGGAGAAGCAAGGGCAAAGTTGATAGAAGTTGGTCTCCTCAAAAACGGGTGGTCCAATAGCTGGGCAGCAGTAGGTCGGGAATTTGAGTTGACTTGCAAGCATTTGCGTATGAAATCTTTGGCTTCTGTAGATAATGCGTCAGGTATTGGAGGAGGTTCACCCCTGCCAATCCTAAACAGTGCTGCCATCTAGAAAATAAAAAAAAAGTTTATTAGTTTGAAAGTAATTGTTTGGTTCCATTGTAGACTAATGGTAAATTTAGAGGTTGTCCGAGTTTGCCATTCTATAAAAAAGTAATAACTGGTAGAGCATTAAAAAAACTAGATAATTCAAATTATTTAAGTAAATAATAATATATAAAATAGCATTCAACGTGAATTCAGTATAAAAAAGTAATTGCATGTGTTCGTTGATATAAAACAAAATGTTTGAGGGCGTCTCACGCATATGTTAGTAACAACTGCTTAATATAAAAAGTTAAAGATAAAAGGTAAATGGCACCGCATACCCCTTCCAGGTGGGAGTACGGAACTTTACGTGTTAACATCTCCAACACTGTGCAACCAAGGCTCCATATATCAGCTGCAAGTCCATAACCATTGTTTGATCTATTATTAACAACCTGAGGACACCGGACATGAGTTGTTAATGCAAAAAAAACATACAGCCGTGGCAGTGAACCCAATAGGAGGTTGTTTGAGAGAATCATTTTGGTCCATTATCTTATCTTTTAGAATATATTTTTGTTGTAATCAATATTATTATAAACGGTTTAGGAAGTTGTATGGACTTTGGGGAAGTTCTGGTCTAAACAATTTAACCAATTCCCTGTTTAACCACGCGTTTTTTTAGATTAAACAATTTGAGATAACACCTAAATCGGCATGTTCACAAGTAAATGGATCAAAGTTTCCACCTCTAGATATAGCCAAGACAAAACTACAATCAAAGGAATATAAATAACCTCAGGTGCCATCCAATATGGAGTCCCTTTGCAAGATTTAATGTCATTCAATGCGGTTGCCTGTATAAAGCGTATAATGTATATGTAATCATTGTTATTGAAAAATAATCACTAGATGATAATTAAACAACAAAACATTGAGTTTTCCTTACCTTTGCCAATCCAAAATCTGCAAGCTTCACGGATCCACTAGCATCAACCAATATATTAGCACATTTAATATCCCTGGAACAGTAAATAGAAGTCGATCAAAATAATCGTATGAAACTTCAAAAATAGCAACCAAAAAAAAAAAAAAAGAAAAGATTTACCTATGAACCACCTTTCGTTCATGCAAGTAATTCAAACCACTCAAAATCTGCCTGGTGTAAGCTGAGACTTGGGAATCTCGCAGCTCATACTTTTGGTAGAGCCTTGCTAGTGAACCTTTGGTTACGAGCTCAAGGAAAATATATAGCTTACCATCAACCTGAAACATCACTTCAGCTTAACATCTACTCACATATGAGTATGTTGTAAAAGGGAAACACGCCAAATCACATATATAGCTTGCCGTCATCCTGAAACCCTACTTATCTGATATAGTTTACTTTGTAAAAACATCATTTCAACACCCACACAAAAGGTAAAAACTTTTTCTTTAAGCTGTACTTTTATGAAAAACAAATGTAGGCCCAACTAAAATGACAAAAGCGCACACATCACATGTGTGAGGTGCGCATGTCGTACACGATTAAAACAACAGATGCCATGAGGAAACTGAAATCCTTGAAAAAGACACAGAGATCCATTGCTTCAATTTCTAGTTTTATCGGGTCATGGGCTTTTTAATAATACTTGCCCATCTACTCCACTGAAATAAATGGGCTAAAATAAAATAAAAAAAAGAACAAAGGAGCACAATATATTAAGCAGTCTGGAGAAGAAGAGCGCTTCCCGTATGCTCTAGCTTTGCATAAGATGATTTGGTCTTGGGCCTAAACGCGCATCTGGCGTGGCTTCTTAAAACACAAGAGTTACTTATGAGCATGTTGCTTCAGGTTATGTTAATCTTAAAGGGAGATATGTCAAATGTCCTAACAAGTCTAGTGTTATGCACAAAATCTTCTTCACTATTATTCATTCAAAAAATAGTTTGTTTTCTAGATATGATGTATGGGTTTTGCTGTAGTACACAGCAGCGCTAGTTAGCCATTATTCAATTTTCGAGTAAAATACAATTTTAGTTTACTGAATTTTTATTGATAGACATTGATTAAAAATGATCATTCATTCACATTTAATTCGCACTACTATACAACAAGTTCATCACCTGTTTCATCACTATGCTTTATCATTTTCAAGATTTTTTAGAATCAAATTAATAACAACAAAAGCTTGTTATAACACATTTAACTATTTTTTACTAAAGCACCATAATTGTTGTATTATGGAAAATCAGAGCAGCATTTATATACAAAAGACATATCTTATCTCATTGTTTGACATCAAAAAACAATGTTTTAAGTCCATAACATTCATGTCAGAGAAACCTTGAAGGAAGAATTTCATACCGTATCTGTTCCAAGATATTGAACTATGTTCTCATGATGGAACTGACTTAATAAAGATATTTCCTGAAAATTGACAAATATAAAAGCTAAGCCAGGGTATGAAAGATATTATACAAGAAGAAATAATGAAAATATATAACTCACCTGTTCAAGTTGAGAAATGCTTTGCTTTCCCTGGCTACCTTGATCAAGCAAAGAAACCTCTTTCACAGCAAAAAAATCACCCATTCTGCAAACAAAAGCAAAAACGGTATTAAAGGATCAAATATAAGAAAATGGAGACAGAAAAATAAAGAAAGAGATGTGGTGTTATAATCATCAACCTCATTTATAAAATCCACAAAAAGACACACTTGATACTGTAGTGCATGTACTCTGAGAGAGTAAACCAAACTGATAAAAATTTATTCAAGTTGTACTAGATACATTTATCCTAGGAGTCACAGCATTACAATAGATAGTTTTAATAGCCCAATTAGGCCCATTTTATCATCAAGTAGGAGTTTCATACAAAAAGAAATATTTTCATATAATATTGAGTCAAATCTTATTTATTGTCACTTGATTCATTGTGTTTCTATGCTTTATATGGTTATGTAAGGGCACCCATGGTCCTAATTAGCATTACAAAAAAGTTGTGCCTATAAAGAAAAACCTCTAACTTTAGGTATTATGCCAGAATATCTTGAAGTTACAGGTTTTTCTTTGAAAGGCACAACCTTTTTGTAATGCTAATAGGACTATGGGTTGTTTTATCTCTGTATCTAAATACCTTAATATACATATTAGAGAGAGAATCTTGTGATGTCTTAAAATTAAGACATGTACAAAAGACTATGAACAATATACAAGTACGTAATGCACAACTCTTAAAACCATTTAAAACTAGCGGGAGTTGAGGCAATAGAGTAGTTTGAAATTTGAACCGAATACAGATCAAGAGATCAGGAGAGAGAAATCATATCTATTTTCCGTCTCCACAGCTGCTCTTCGAAAAACCTTGTAGGGCTTTCGTTGGTTACGATCAATTTCCGGTCACCATCACGGCATCTGCTTCTCCCGTCGTAGGCACCGTCATTGTTTTCTCTAATTTTCCATTTGTATTCCTTCTCCTACATAACCGCCGCAAGCGACGCACTAATGGTGTCGTAGGGAGATTAAGGTATGTATATCTTCCTCTGATTTTTGTGAACGTGGGTTTAATTTTGCTAAGGTACGCAACATGTTAAGATTAGGGTTTTGTTTTGATCTATAATGTCATCCATCAGGTTAGGATTTCTTGTATGAATTCTAAACGTTTAATGATCTCTTTAATTTTTTTCTCCTTGAAGAAGTTGTTGTGTGTATGTTCTAATCTTTTATGTGCTTACAGTTTACGTAATTAGATTTTATTTGTATATGTTGCAATGAATAAGAAGTTTTTATTTTGTCCGATCTGATATACTACATATTAAAATGCTCATTAATGTATGCTCTAAGATTTTTCAAATATCTATATCTCTAACAGAATCAAACTATAAGCACATTATGCATTATTTATTTACTGGGTATCATTATGTAAATTTGGTGTAATTAAGATCTATCTACACATCATGTTTGAATTTACAGATGTTATTTAATAACTATAAGAAGATAACTAAGTCACAAATCATATGTTTGGCATAGTTATGCAAATTTATTGTAACCTCTAACAACAGTCATTTAAAGCATCCCTGAACCTGTTTTAATGTGATTACTTTGGCCTTTATTTAAATGTGTGATTTTATGCTTTATGTGAAATTAATTTGCTCATAAATAATCATGTGTTGTTTTTATCTTCGTTTAAACCTTTGTTGTTAACTTTCTGTTTGGTGTGTGTATGATTAGGAACATAAGTTATATTTCTAAGAGTATGCCTGATTTGAGGTTACTTTTGGGGAAATTTGTGGTTAAGAATCACGTTTGTTTAATTAAATAATGTAAATTGAATTGCATAAATTTGTTAAAACTATTCCATTTGCCATTTGGATGGGCTAAATTGTTTACTTTCTGTTTTGTTAATTTGCTAACATTTTTCGTGTTTAGTAGAAATGATAAATTGGATGAATGTAATGCAGACTCTCTGTCTTTCAGAGCACACAAGAGGTATATTTATAAACATTTTTCTTTAATCAGTTCTTCTTTTTTGTTTGGTGTGGGGGGTGGGATAAGGTAAGAGATTCGAAGCTTCATCCGACGTTTTATCCTTGTTCTTCGATCACACGATCATCTTCAAGGTATGAGAATATTTCTTCTTTAAAACCGTATTTTTGGTGTTTTATTACCTAGGGCTGTAAAACGGGTCGTTTTAATGCGTTGGTAGGTTGAACCTGATTTGACCAGCTTATACTGCTGTGACTACAATTTGCAGTGACAAAACTAGAACCTTGACATTGAAAATATAGGGTTGCTAATAGCTATTGTGGATCTTGTTTCTTTTCTCTTATTATCAAATGATAAATTTTCTAATTTTACCTAATGATCACAAATTTTTTTCAAGAATTGTATCTCTTCTAACTGAAAGTGTAGCTCAAAATACTACTAGCAGTGTATTTTTGCCTGAGGTAATTACTTTTTAATATATTTAAATTTTTTAATATTGAGAAAAAGATTATCATTGTGAAATTGTTGGTGTTTAATAGTGTGGCAATGATGTTGAGGTTTCTGGATCACCAACAGAGAAGGTCATTTTTCAATGAGGCCTAAAGTTAGTTGCTTGTTCAGGAGTTTTTACAATTATTTTGCCTTATTTTCTATAAACCGGTATTGATCAATTATGTTGTAATTGCAGCTTGGAATGAATCTTGACGCAGTCGGATCAGAGTCTTCAATAATTGCATTCCGGTTCATCTTAGAGAAAAACTAGGTGGTGTTGCATAAATCGTCACATAATTTGTGACGAGTATCTATAATTTGTCACATAATTCACTTAAAGAAACTACCTATTTTGTAAATTTTGTAATATATTCTACAGTCTGATTCTAAAGTTCTTGTACACTGGAAAGGGGCTACCGAAACTATGGTAGATACATGCACAAGATAATGTACAGTTTTTACAACAGCTCGATTTGTGGTTTCAAAATATATATATGTGACTATCTTAATTTTTGTCAATTTTTGTGGGCTCCTATGGTTTTTATTGTCTTCATTGATATGAATTGTGGTTCTTCTAAATGAGAAGAGCACCAATTTGATTAATCCTTCACTTTACAAAATGTAGATATGCTTCTTTAATAATATTTTAATTTATTCACTATGTTTGATTCATAATGAAGTTGCAAATGGTTAGAGTTGCATTTACCGATGAGTAGGCTTGATATTAAGATATAGTTGTAAGCATCTTACCTTTTATCATGATAGGTTGATATTTGTATGTTTGTTATTATTTAATTGAGATACGTCACTAGGATTAATAAACTAACTATAAACGAGTATCATGTCCTAAATTAAAATAGTCGCCACCGCATCGCGCGAGTTTCCTGCTAGTAACAAATATAAGTAAGTTACATAAATTTGATATATAACCTCTTACACAATGTGGCAGAAAAGTTCATTTTAGCTGCATCTTTTGATTGAACAATACATCCTAGGAAGATTAGAAACATGAATAAGATATGGAAAACAATAATTGTGTACTTACTCGGTATATCCTTCGTAAACAGTGCCAAATGAACCGCTTCCAAGAAAATCACCCTTCTGCCAATTTTTGAAACCACCCCTGAACGATCTATTGGCAGAAGGAGAATACGGAACCTCAGAAACTACCCTAGAGGTCCCTTCATCCTCATCACCCAATGTATTATCTGAACCAGACGGTGAGACATCTTCATCAATTCTTGATGTCATCATCCCGCTTGTGCCATCATCCACTCCATCTGATGCCAAGTCCCCAGGAGCAAAACTCTGAACCAAATCCCAACTCGAAATCATATCATCCACGATCACTCGAGACATAGCAGGCGGAGGAGCAAGTATCGGCGGCCGGAAACCCTTGATTCCACTCTCAACATGTCGTCTCTCAGTTTCATCCTCACCACCATCTTCCAAAACTCTACCACTTCCAGAAGTAGCAGCTAAACCAGCTCCTAACCTATTCTGACGGATTCTGCTAACGCTGATGTCATCTGCACGTTCGGTAACACCATTTGTCACCAAAACCCTAGAATCCCCAACATCGGCCGACCTTGACCACTCGCCGTCTGTCTTGAATTCATCATCTTTAAAACTAACTTTACTCTCAAGACTCAACGGTAAATTCTTTTCCGGCGATTCTCTAGTCAAATACGGATCAGAATGATGAACCCTAGAAGTAGAAAGAAAACTACCTCCCTTCGGAGAATACGATCTACGCTTCTCCCAATCATCCGTCGAAATCGCAAAATCATCTGGTCCTGAAAGCCCTAAACGCCTGCAAATCACGTCAAACTCACCATCAATCCCTTCAATTCGAAAACTCGTTCTATCAGATACCGATACAAAATCAAGCGATCGAGTTCGATGAGCGGATTGATCGTCAAATTGATAATCAAACGATGAAGATGGAGATGTGGAGGCGTCGTAATCGATGTTCTTGATCGCGTTTCTTCGTTCCAGCCTCCTAGGTGCTACCCGCTGCTTCTGCCTAGCGTACAGTTTCATGGTACTATTGTTTCACTCTCAAGATCTTCCCACTAACGTGAGTTTCTCGCTCTATGTATGCATAGTTGTACGTACAGACCTCTGATTTGAACGATTGATGATACAATGATGGGAGATTTTGGTGTCTGCGTCAATGTTAGAGGTATCTACGCGGTTGTGGGTTTTGTTGACCGTCGTGTTATTTTTTTAGTTTTTGAAGAGTTTTTAATTGGGTCAAGACCTCTTCCTCTTTTTTTTTTTTTTTTTGTCTATTATCCATCTTTTTATTTTATTCCAGCTTTAAACCACCTTAGTTTCATGGCTAGCTTTTTGTCGGGAAGTCCCTGATAAACAAAAAGATGAGTTTAGTTGAGTGATAAGTCATTGGATCTGTTTGGTATGCGGTAATGAAATAGATGAGAAAATGCAATGGACGGGAGAATGAAATAGACAAAGGAAAGAAATGAATCATTATTATTCCATTAGGTTGTTTGGTTATCGTATAAGAATAGAATGAAATCATTAAAAAATGACAAAAGTACCCCTTTCTCGAAATAAAAAAAATTTATAAATTTTAACAACAATATCAAATTAAAAGAATAAGAAATTTTTATTACAAAATATATCATCTTTTCAACTAGCAAAATTTCAAAATCATTCAAATAATTCCAACAAAAAAGTTATTAAAATCGTTCACATATTTTTACAAACAGTTTTGTGAACATTTACAATAGCATATATCCACCATAATATTTCACATACTTGTAAGATCTTGGATGAACAATGAGCTAGATATCTTCATGATTACTATACTGTTCGATAAAAAGATAGGAACTTAACCTACGAATCATATTAAAATATTTGTATCAATATTTAATTGTACATGGCTTAACACCAGTGGCTTGAGCATTTTGCATCTGTACAATTTATGCATCGAATAAACCAATTTCAAGGCATGTGACGATAAGAAACATAAACGATTTGCATTCTCTTAATTTTATTCAACTATATTAGATTTGTATACAACAAGATAAGAACAGTGGCTATCGAACAAATTCAATAGGTTGATTAAAATTGAAAATCATGTATATCTCGTCTCCTTCAATCCTTTAAAATCAAGTTCAATTGCCAAATTCAAGACCAACCTGATTTTAGAGTTATGAAATCACCAATTGATTGAAGAACATGGAAAATTATTGAAAGAGGGTGTGACACCCCACTTCCCGGCCCCCGGTCCCCGACCTCCGGCCCAGGAAAGGATAGTCACTAACCAATAACTAAACAGGATCGAGCCACCAGATTTACACACAAGCCAGATTACACCAAAACATACCTTTTCATTTCATATAATAATGTATTACAGCGGAAGCAAATAATTAACGATACAATAGTAAACAACCCTGCCAGCCTTCCCTTGTCTTGCTCATATACATGAGATTACATATATATTTTGAAAACAGTCATCTTATGCTGGTGAGTTCACAGGTTTTAACATTTCACGTAAAACCTTTGTTAATTGGTGTGACGCCCGTCTCCTGGGACATGTCACGTCATCGGATTTACTCATAAGCACAATAGTTTAAACAGAGATAACTCAAATTGCAGCAGAAAATAAAAACTTTTTATTCATTAAGTAAACCCGTTACATAGCCGAAGGCTTAACAACAACAGTTACATATTATTATTCTAACTAAGCCAGTCTTCTCAATCTTGCAGCCGTTCTCCAGACATACCATTGCTGCCACCTGCACTTAACCTGGCATACATGCTAAAAGTGATCAGCTTTCGCTGGTGAGTTCTAGGTTTTATTTTCAACTTAAATAGTTATCCGTACATAACTTTAATGACATCTTTACAAATTAGCTATCCATACATAGCTTCATTAAACGTTCGCAAACATTTATTAGCCAACATCAATTTATAACCAAATAGGCAAAGTAATTCACTACATTTTCCTTATATACTAGCAGCACGCCCCACTATAGACCGTCGTCCGTTAAGCAGCCGTCGCTACTTTTAGCCTCGCGTTGATCAACCGATTAACATCCCATTTTTTAGAGATTCCGTACACTGACTAGTATTTACTGTAGGACTATACAATGCTTCTATTGGATCATGTGTTCTGCAGGTCGC
>WOUH02000003.1:3813100-3828404 GCA_009936405.2 Stevia rebaudiana | reverse complement strand
CAAGACTATTTTTGTAAACAGACGAGACCACCCTACGAACTCACCAGCTTTATGCTGATTTTCGAACTTAAATTTTTTCCTTTCAGGGAACTAAGTAGCTGGAGCAGGTGCTTGGATAAAACTCGTGGCATGTATGGTTATATGGACTAACTCTGATCCAAATAAGGTCGCACCCTCGAACCCCACAAGTCGCTTCCGCAAACCGTTGATCGTCTCAAGGGGGTGTGACACCATCTTCTTGCATTTTTTGTTCTATTCATATCTTTTATTAATTTAGAAAAGTTCTCTCCGTTGAGAGTTTTAGATAGAATTCAAATTTAAGTATTTAAGATGCTTTTGTTGGTTTGATTATATACTGATGAAAGATTTCAATCTTTTTATGCCATAGTGTACATGTGATTAAGGATGGATTTGTGAATGAATTTCAAAGTGATCAACTATTTCACGTCATGATAGATTTTTTCATTTCTCAATACCTCCATGTTGACATGTAAAGGGAGTTGTACACATGGCCGGCCCATAGGGTGGTCGAAGTGGGTCGTCGCTCTGGGCCCAATATTTTAATGGGCCCAAAATTTATAAAATAACTCCACTATAACCATTTCATTCTAGTTATAACCATAAAACCCTCATTTAGCAAGGTGGTAAGGAAATTTCATATAACAATAAGAGGTCACATGTTCAAGACTCCTCTCATGCACCCTTTTTACATTTTGATAGAAAAAACATATATTTATGCTGTTAATTTTTCACAAATTTTCAAAAATAGTTTACATATTTTGAGTATTTAATCTATCTAATTAGTTTAAAATAGATTAAAATACGCAAAATATTTGAGAAAGCCTTGAGGCTTTTGCTTGATTTATAGAAAAAAATTATTTTACAATTCTTCTAAGGGGGCGATGTGGATAGGTTTCTAAGATTTTGTGGAAAGAAAGAAAGTTTTGAGTATGTTTTTAAAAATGCAGCTACAGAGTTTTGATCTTATAACCTTGAAAGTTTAATTGTAGATTATCAACGAAGCTAGGAAGGTTGTTTGATCATTCAAAGTTGCTATGTTTATTATTTTTAACTTTAATCCTCGTTTCAAAAACATAAGTTTATATAATTAAGTATTCGTTCAAGCATAGGGGCATTTTTTTTCTGTCTCGTCCCTAGCACTTGAATTCTTAGGACTGGCCCTGGATGTACAATAGGTGCTATGATGACAATTAAGAACGTCATGAATTTGACAATATAAGGTTGTATGTTAATGAGCATGAATTGGTTGGTGATTGAAGATGAAATTTGGGGGTTCTGGTTTGGGGTTTAATTTTGGATAGAGAGTATGATGAATGAGTGAGTTAAAAATCATGCCCGTTAGTTAAAACCACTACATTTAATTTAAAGGGGGGTTTGAGTAAATTCATTTTTGCCCGCATGGCGTCCAAATGGCATCTTAACTAATCAATTAGTTAAAACCACTACACATAGCGTAAGAGACGGTTTAAAAAACAACCGGAATGAACTCAATCGGAGTTTGGTTTAGTTACGGGAGTTGTCACAACTATTCAAATATAAAATCATTAAATTCAATATTTTAGAAATAAGATAGAAGTTGGATTTAAATTTCAAATAGAAGAGAAAATGAAAAAGTAGATAAGTTAATATGAAATTTTAATTGGGTTTCAAAGTTAAATCTATTTGGAATTTTGAAATTAATAACTTTTTTTTTGTAAGAAAGTGGTGTTGACCCGAGTTATTTTTAGATAGATATTATAAAGGATAAACGGTGAACTTTAAACGCTCAACGGGTTAGATTAACAATTTAAAAAGTTAGGGTAAGTTTTTAAAGTTTTCAAAATGTTTGAGGTCGAGTTAGTATATATAATTAGAGCAAACAAACTTATAAGATTTGGCACCAACACTTGTAATGGAGTAACTATATAATACATTATAATTAGATCAAACAAATTTATAAGAGTACTAAACCCCTTGTATAAACACATGGAAAACAAATAAGTTTTTGGAGATTGAAATGTAGATTAGTTAAGGGTTCATGAGTCCCTGCTGCTACCATTGGCCACTAACACTATGTCCAGCAGAGAACCTGATCACAACCTTTTTTACGTCGTTTTCACCTCTCTTTACGAATGGGTGAACCAAGACGTCGACACCTTTGTTTTCAACTTTGACTGTAGACATTTAATTTAAAATAATAATACGCCATGCATACGTTCACATGGAGTTAGTTCGTCGAAGAACTCTAGCTGGTCTTCTCTTCTCCACAGCCGGCACCAGGTTCTCCATTAACTGAATTTCAAAACTAATGAAAATAAATACGACAATAAATTTGAAAACTATGTATTTTAAGAGTTTAGAAAATCATGAAATTAGCCTTGTTAAAAACTTACTCAAATGTTTCTTATTTTGCAATACAAGGATTTTATTTATATAATGAAAATCTTCTAGAATGGAATGAGATTCAGCCACATGGCATCTTTTTGTGCCTAAAACTTTCATATCGGATTTGTTGTGCCACAGAATGACACGTGGCAAATTCAAGTCGGATTGAACTAGTTGTAAATTTTATAAGGCAATGGTATGTTTGTAGGTCAATGGAGCCGGCTAATTTCAAGATTTTCCCTTGGGGCAATTCAGTTACCATCAAACACACATAATTAGAGCCGACCACCATTTACCATTTACTCTGTTAGGTTGAATCAGAAAGTAGGTCATCTTCTCTCCTAAGAATCAGAAATAGGCTACTACCCTCAAAATCATCAATCATCATTGCTTTCCCAGCATAAAAAGTTTAGATTTTAAATTTTGGTGGTTGTCATCAATTTTCGAAATTGTTTTGAGAAGTACAAAACCATTCAAAGCTCTACTATATTTTGAGATCAAATCTGTTCGAGAACATGCCCTAAGTTTCCTTTTAATCATTGTTTAAAAATAATACCAGATAAAGGAGACAAACCCTTTTAGATTTCACATCCTCCTCCTCCATAAAGTACCTAGAGAACAACTACTTGATACACAGAATCACTAATGGAGGAACCCCAAGAGAATAAGAATCAAGAGAAAATTCAAAATCTGAATGAAATTCCTTAAAAAGCCCATATATCAGTTCATAATGTATCATGAATTGATCACTAACCTGCTTTAGCCTCTGTTTGTTCAGTTCATCCTGTAACCAGATTCATCATTCAGAAACTATGAGAATGATGATTCATAAACAATTAAAAAGAAATTCACATTGTTCTATCAGATTGCACAAAAATCATACCACTTCTTTCAACAATCTTGCATGCTCTTCTTCCAGTTGAGTCACCAGAGACTCCAATTCGACAGTGTAAGCCTATAATTTGACAAACACGCAACATAATTTGGGTTTGAAACATCTCCAAATCAAATTAAATCACAAAATTAACTAGCAAACTAACCTGTTTTCGTTCCCGTGACCTTGCAGCCGATTCTCTGTTCTTAATCATCCTCCTCTGTTTCTGCTGCGTTGCCTTGTCAACAGGCGGATCTTCAACCACCACCTTCCTCTTACCCCTCCCACTAACAACATTCCCAGCGTTCGCACCAAGCGGACTCGCAAACTGCATGTGCTGTTGCGGCTGACCTACAAACGAAGCACCGGCACATATAATTGGATCAATAACTCCAGAGTATTCTGAAACCACCGCCGGAGCTGATGCCGGCGGCAATTTCACAACATCCTCCTCTCTAACAGCTCCGGCCTTTTGCAAATAATCCTCTAGCGTCATTTCCGGATCACCGATCTCCTTCCAACCTTCATCCACCGCCTTTCCACCACCACTAGCGGCAAAACTCTCCGACGCCGGACGCGAATCCTCATAAATGTTCTTCAAAAGATCGTCCATATTCATCGAAATTAAACTGCTGTTGTGATCTGAGATACCGACAGTATGTACCAACGTCTGGTGTCGTTGCAGATCCTGATTTACCGGCGATGATGATGCCATCACCTTCGACGACGCCATACAACCAATTCACACAATTCGAATCGAAAATCAAAATCAAATTTTCACGAATTTATAGTATGAACACAAATTTTAAAATCAACTGAAAACAAAATCCGAGGAATTCCGATCGACTGCGAGAGTGTCGCCGGCTGTTCGGAAGTTAATACTGATACAGGACTTATTTGTAGAGAGAGAAATAGGTGAAGAGAAAGAAAAACAGGGGCTTTGTGGACGGTTATGTCCTTGTTCGGCGGGTGTGAATGTGGAAGCACTGAGGATAGATTTGTCATTTAGAAGATGTTATGCCTGTCTAGGAAAGCCGGCAGGAGATTGTCACGGGCAGATGCGTGATGAAATTTTCTTCTCAATTTCCTAAATTTTCCCTGAGAGTAATTGCGGTTTGAGTGGATGTCATTTCATTATATTATTTATTTGAGTTTAAAGTTTTTATTTTCATCCATTATATATTTGTGGTTTGCATCGTACTCATCACGAACGCTTCAATCTACACTGTATCGACGGCAGCTTCAATAGTAGATGAATCCGATCTGGAAACCGAACGATCAGAAATATGAACAGCATTCGTAGTCAACGTCGTCGGCGTAGAGATCGTCAGAAAAGACGATTTCACTGCAAGTCTTGGAATCGAGAAAGAATTGAAACCAGCTGCCGTTTGCCGGAGCAAACAATCTCCGACACCACAATTACGAATTCCCAAACACACCATCGTTATCTTCCTCTGTTGTTAGGTTTCCTCTATGAGATGGTAGCTTGCCCACAATTAACAGGTTCCTCTGCAAGCTTCATATCCATTAAGTCCATTTAATGATGGCAAAGTTCTAACCTTTCTCTTTTATCTTTGTTATTTACTTTAAACAGATTTGTAAATGCTGATATTCTGATAAAGAATCAAATCCATGACCTATGTGGATGTATTGACAGGCTCAATACATATGAAACATAATGGTCCAAATTTCTAAACCTTAATCAGTTTAATTTAAGATATTTGATTGATATATACATATGTCTTATGTTTACATGTTTAGCTATGTAGGATTTGCAAAGTAATTGGTGCTGCTGACGACCAAAATGATGCTGCTGATGTTACAAGTGTTGAATGATGACATGCAATTGCACTGCTGATGAGGAAGTATGGATGCTCAAAGAGAAAAGTATACTTGGATGCTGACAAGTATAAATTCTTACTGCTGACGTTGATCTTGTGACTGCTGATACTCAAGCATTATCAAAATATGTTCTAAGTGACAAAATGCAGTCTGTGCTGCTGACACCCAAAGTGATGACTGCTGACATGCAAATGTGTTGATGCTGATGTATAAGGTTAGAGATAGTAACTTAGATAGATTTATGTTTTGTTTTCATTTGTAATGACATTAGTTATGACATGTATAACTGATGTGACGTTTGTACCGTTATTTTGGTTAGCACAAATCTGTTAGGACAGTTAGTTAGGTCTGAAATAGGTCTATAAATAGACCTGTTATATAATCAGTCTATACGCTTTACACGCCTCTGATACGCTTGTTTACACACTTTTACACACAGCATTGTAATTCTCTAATCATTTCAGATCTAACAATCAATATAACTGCCTTTATTATTCAAATCATATGTTCTTCATCTTGTTCTTATTAAATATGACTTGAGTATTAAATTAGTGGGTTTTGTTATTTAAATCTTATCCAAACATAAATTGATTGCTTGTTTCCGCCCTATAATCAATTGAAATCATGACTTATTGTTAATTAGATCAGATCCAGATCTCGATCCTGACATCTGTGACAGAGAAATTTATTACCTCTATTGCAGAAGGATTGATTTCTTCTATTTATGAGAGATTTAACTCCTCAGTCACTTGAATTTGTGAGTTTGCATCTTCATTCAATTCTTGGTTATCAACATCTACAGGAGTAGTAGATATTGACAAGATTTATGTTGCAGCATTTGAAGGAGGATTGTTAGGAGAAAGATCAAGATTTTTATCATTAGGTTGATCATCAGGCCCTTCCTGTTCATTACTGGGATCCATTGGGGATTGGATGTCATGTGGTGGAGAATAAGCTTGCTCATTGAATTGGTAATCATCTCCTCCTTCATCATCATCATTATTTTCGTTATCACCATTGTTACTTGAATTGCTGCTATCACGAGATTCATCACTTTCATTATCATCCTTGTTATTTTCACAATCACTATCATTTTCTTCATTATCTTCATCATTTTCTTCATCATCAGATTGATTTGGATCACCATTATCATCCAAATTTACTCCATGTTCACCTAACAGGGCATCCTGCAGATCAAAGAACATTTGTGGGAATCCAACTTCCTCACCATCAAAATCTCCCCTTTTCATTTAAGAGAACACACCATAATCTTGATGGATAAGGTTATGAATGACATCTCCATAATGCTGAATGTTTGGAAGAAGTTGATTAATGATCATTTGCAGAATCTTGGATACATTAAGAATTTTGATTTGCCTGCATCCAAGTTGGATATCATGTTCTTGAATAGTTAAAAGGAGCAGATAATAAGACACTCATTATCATAAAAGATAACCCTAGAGGTAATTCAAACCACCCAGATCTCCTCTTTGATCATTATGAACTGTTTTCACTGCTGCACTCCAAAAATCATTTATCATTTATCTGTATATAACTGGTTTAGCAGTTAGAGAATGCACTAGTTGTGTTCTGTTGATGAAGTGCAGCATTTCTCTAAACCCATGTGATATTGGGTGTGTTTCATTGAGAAAAGCACACACATTGTGTTCCCGTGAATAAGGGAGAAGAGCCATATCTGCATAAAACATTTAAACAGTTTAGGATAAATTTGAAATTTGACTTAAAATAGACAAATGTTGATTTAACTAACACTAAAATCAACTGATAGGAGTTATTTTCATGTTTTCAGTTGATTTTATCATATCGGGTTCTCTAAAATTACTTTTAGGTACTACCGTTACGATTATCAGTTAGGGTTTGATTCAGATGATGATTTTAGATAAAATTAATGTGATTAACTTGTTATTAACCTTTAAGTACAGTAGATTAGCAAGTGTTGTAACTTAAAGATGAAGAAATTTTGAAGATTTGAAGATTTCGTGTGATGATTTCTGGGGATTTAGGGTTCTGATGAGAGGATTTCGCGTAAGTATGATTTTGAAAGTGATAAGTGATAAAGTGAATTTAAAATCCTTTTATAGTTTTTCAAATAGTGTACGAGGATCAAAAGTGAAACATTTAATGATAAAATCAGACTGACACATGATTTCATTAAAGACTCACATAGTCCCCCTAAACAGATGATTTTACACCAGATTTGCTAGTGTTAAAATTTTGTTCATCAGCAGAGATGAATTTCAATGTCAGCATTCGTGATTTAAGCTGTCAGCACTACACACTTGAAATAAATGACTTAGATATCAGCAGTGGTGACTTGGTTAAATTTTCAGTTAATTTTGACTCATGATCATCAAAAGTGATCATTTGTTCAAGAAACAAAATTACTTAACCAAAAATTTGAAATTCATTTCTTGAGTATCAGCATTGATCAATAGTTCCGGTAACTTACCACTTGACCAATATGTGCATCAGTACTTGATCAATTTGTTCAATGGTAATGTTACTTAACCAATGCTAAGGGTTCAGCACTACGAGATTTCTGTCAGTAGATGATTTTACTTAGTGATGAAACACTTACCTGATTATCAGCAGATTAACTTGACTTACCTGTCAGCAGAGAGAACTAGTGAAAGATGATTTTTGTTGATAGCATGACAGATTTAACTCATCAGCATTGCTGATTTACTTGTCAGCAATGCAGATTACTTGGAGAAATCTTGAGAATTTCTTGCTATCAGCAAAGATGACTTCAATGTCAGCATTACAGATTTCATTATCAGCATTGCTGAATTATGTGTCAGCACTGCAATATTCTTTGAAAAGTTAATGATGTTGAAATTTATCAACTGTTTTAGATGTTCTTGAATTTTACTCACTAAAACTCCATTATTTTATTCTTGCTAATTTTTCAAATCGAATTTATTTTAAACAAAAATGATTAAAAAAGTGTTCAAAATCTTTTTGTTCTTTTTCTTTCATTTTCTATTCTTTTTAGATGAAATGGATTTTGAGAAATCACAATATCAAAAATTTGTAAATTAAAAATAAATTTAATTTGTATTTACAAACTTATATCTGATGAATAATTTGACACTTAAAATTATATCTCTGATAGAATGTTCATATACAATTTTAAAATGTTTTTGAGAATTTATTTTGAAAATTCAAACAGTTGTATTATTTATCCACTTAAACCCTACTGATCTGTTCAAAACTAGTTTATGAGGATTTGTTCATTTATGTAACATTTAGATGTAACTTAGCAATTATCATAAACATAAAAAGGCACATTTTGAATTTCAATTCTAGAATATTTTAAGGATTTATGTCTGATCACCACTTGATTACCATTATATAAGTAGATAATATTATAAATTTTGAAATCCTTTTTCTTTTCTTCACTGAACAGTACTGTGTTCATTGAAAACTTATTTGATTGAAGTGTACAGTCAGATCAGAATAGTTTTTGATTCTTTTTATTCTTTTGAGACAAACATATGCAGACTGCTGTGTATAAATACACTTATTTGGTTGATGTGTAGCTGATAATGTAGGCTTTTATTTTATATTATATATATATATATATATACTTTTTATGGTGGGAGATCATCATAAATTCAACTTTCACTTCTTATATTCTAAATCAAACTGATTTAATACCTTATTATGAGATAGATAAAATACCTTACATATATGTTTTAATTTTGTTTCTCATAATCCAGAATTTACTTTGTACCAGTTGAGCCTACCAAAGCTTTGAGAATTCCAACATAATTCCTTCTGAACATTTTAAACTTGATAAATCCCTTTTCATCAAAGATTCCTATCATTTTTCAAGAAGACAAAATCAGACAAAGAGAATATATACATTTAACATAAGTAGATGTTTTTGTACTTTTCTTGATTTTATATTGTTTTTGAGTTTTTCTTAATTTCTATTGTTTTTGTAATTTTGAAATACTTTTGATACTATGACTCATCAAAATCTTCTCAATTTTTTTTCAAATTTCATCATTCCAAGACTTTTTACTAGAAAGTCAAATCTTTATGGATCTAATGCTTTAGTAAACAAGTCTGCAAGTTAAAATTCTGTTCCTATGTATCTTAATTCAATCAATCCTTTTTTTGAGTTATCTCTAAGGAAGTGATATCTTATTTCTATGTGCTTTGTTTTTTAATGTTGTACTGGATTTTCAGTTATGAATATAGCAACTTTATTATCTATTTTTATTGAAGTTTTAAGAAAGTTAAATCCAAAATCAAGCATCTGGTTTTGAATCCAGAGTACTTGAGAACAACATTGTGAAGCAGCTATGTATTCAGCTTTAGCAGTTGATATTGACACATTTGTTTATTTCTTACACTGCCAAGATACCAGTTTGTTGCCAAGGAATTGAAAACCACTAGACGTTGATTTTCTATCCCAATTATCTCCCCCAAAATCACTGTTTGTGTAAGCAGTTAAATAAAAATCCTCATCTTTTGGATACATTAATCCAAGATCAGGTTTTCCTTTTATGTATCAAAAAATTCTTCTGACAACAATTTCATGGGATTCCTTAGGATCTGCCTGGTATCTTGCACAAACGCACACACTATACATGATGTCAGGTCTACTTGCAGTGAGATACATAAGAGAACCAATCATTGATCTGTAGTAAGTCTGGTTGATTGATTTCCCTGTTGGATATGGCTGAAGCTTGTCTCTTGGATCTGCAGGAGTAGATGCGGGCTTTGAATCAGTGAGTTCAAATTTTTGAGGCTATCTATGACATATTTTGTTTGACTGATGAAGATTCCATCAGGAAATTGTTTGACTTGAAGTCCTAAAAAGAATATGAGTTCACCCATGGCACGCATTTCAAATTTCTTCTTCATTCAAATTCCTCACATAGTGCTTTGTTTGTTGATCCAAAAATGATATCATCCACATATACTTGCACCACTAGCAGTTCACCATTAACATGCTTCAAAAACAGAGTTTGATCTATTTGACCTCTTTTGTAATTGTTTTCAAGAAGATAAGTTGACAAGGTTTCATACCATGCTCTAGGATCTTGATGCATCCCATGCAAGGCTTTATCCAATTTGAATACCCTGTATGGATGACCAGGATTTTCAAAATCTGGAGACTGTGCCACATAGACCTCCTCATGAAGCTTTCCATAAAGAAATGCAGATTTGACATCAAGTTGGTAAACTGTGAATATGAATAATCCTGCATAAGCTAAAAAGATTCTGATAGCTTTTAATCTTGCAACAGGTGCAAATACTTCTTCATATTCAATCCCTTCCTCTATCATCCTTCTTGTTCCTGAATACCCACTTTGTTCCAATGGGTACCTGGTTTGCAGGAAGATCAACAAGAGTCCACACTTCTTGTTTTCTAAATTGTTGCAATTCTTCTTGCATAGTTTCCACCCAACTATGATCTTTTAAGGCCTCTTTAATTGTTTTGGGTTCAACTTGTGTAAGAAAGCAAGATAACAAACAAAGATTTGCATTTTCAGATTGACTTCTTGTTTTTCTTGTAGATAAATCACCAATGGTATTTGATGCTGGATGATTTCTTTCAACCATTCAGTATGTTGAACTTGTTGGAACCAATGTACTAATGTCCAAATTTGTATCATTTAGTTCAACATCTGAATTTTCAGCAGAGGAAAATGTGTCTGAAGATTGCTGATGAGAAATTATTGGGACTGCTAATGAGTTATTACTCAGCAGTGGTGAAGATTGTGCATCAGCACTCGTATTAGGTGAATGCTGATGTTTAGGAGATGGATTTTCTGATGAATTTGATGTCAGCATTGGTGAGGTGATCATCAGAAAAATGTGGTTTGATCCATCCTCCCCCATAATTTGTGAACTCTGGATCATCATCCTTTTTTCCACGTGAACTTGCAGCATCAGATGGAAAAATATCAAAGCATTTCATGAAAGAGTCAATGTGAAATAACCATTCAGGCCCAATACACTTTGATTTGAAATTGTGTTCAAAGAATGCAACATTTGTTGATTCTTGAAGAGAATGTGTATTTTTGTTGAAAACCCTCTAGGCTTTTGATACACTTGAGTATCCAATAAAATATCCTTCATCTGCTTTGGGAGCAAATTTCGATAACATGTCTGATGTATTTTAAATTGAGCATGGACACCCAAAAGCTTTGAGAAATTTGATTTGTGGTTTTCTTGAGAATATGATTTCATATGGTGTTTTATCATGTTCTTTAAAAATAAAGGTTCTATTCTGCACATAACAAGCGGTGTTCACAGCTTCAGTCCAAAAGGATAGAGGTAATTTGGAATCTGCAAGCATTGATCTTGCAGCTTCTTCAATTAAAGATCCGTTTTTCCTTTCTGCAACTCCATTTTGTTGAGGAGTTCTGGCAGCACTGAACTGTCTTGATATTCCTTTTTCATTGCAAAATGAATCCAATTCTTCATTTTTAAACTCAGAACCATTGTCACTTCTAAAATTTTCACCAATTTTCCCATTTGATTTTCAATTTTTTTCACCAACTGAATAATTATATCAGTTGTCTCACTTTTCTTGTGTAGAAAGAAAACCCAAGAATATCTAGAATAATCATCCACCAACACAAGACAATACTGTTTATTTCCCAAACTCAACACATTAACATAGCCAAAGAGGTCCATGTGTAATAATTGCAACGTTGAGTCTATTATACTGGTTGAAATTGATTTCTGGGAGCTTCTTCTTTGTTTTCCTTTTAAGCATGCAGCACAGTGATCTAGGCAGAAAATTTCTTTCTTAGGGAGGCCTATCACATGATCTCCTAATGCTAATTTGTTCATGTATTTGAAGTTGGCATGACCTAATCTTCTATTCAACAGAGTTGATTCATCATTAGAAGGTTTTGAAAGCAAACTGGTTTCTTGTAAAGTTGAAGGTGGAGAATCCATGTATAGAGTATAGACAAGATTTCTTCTTGGAGTTCTCATAACTACCCAATCATCAGGAATTTTAAAACATGGTTTGATTATCATGCATTCCTCTTTTGTGAAGAAGGTTGAGTAGTTTTTATCATAGATTTGTGATACACTCAACAAATTGTATTGAAGTTGTTGCACAAAGCTGACTTTGTCTAAACTGAAATTGCCACTCTTCGCAACTCCTGTTCCAGTAATCTTTCCTTTTGATCTCCCGCAAAAGCAACAGAAATACCATTGATACTTTGAAAGTCATGAAGCAGGTTGGCATTCCCTATCATATGCCTGGAACATCCACTGTCAACATACCAAATATTTTCAGGTCTCCTTGGATGCTCCTGCAATCAATGAAAAACTAATTAGACAAAGGAACCCAAGCCTCCTAGGTCTTGGGTTTCACATTTTCAAAAGTTTGAAAAGTGAGTTTTTCCATTTTTGAAAGATATAGCATGTTACTGTTGCTAGATCCTTGTTCTGTTTTGAGGGATGATTTTGGTCTCCATAACTGTGAAGAAGATGTATCAAAAGATACCTTCTTTAGAGACTTCACCTTTTTCTCTTTTGAGAGAGAAGAGGATGAATCATACCCTTTGGATTCTTATATTTTCCTTTTAAAATTGACGTATCAGCAGATTGATAGTTTGGATCAGATTCATAATGAGGATTTTCATAAAATGCTTTGGCATGTTTTTGCTTATGAAAGTTATGTTGTCTGTTAAATGCTGATGAAATATTGTAACCATAACTATCATCATTGTGATCATCATAAGTGCCAAAGTTATGTGTGGGATGCTGATAGCCACCATACATATTTTGCCACTTCTGATAGTCAGGTATTTGCTGATGTGGTCTTGCTCGCTAATAGCTATTGATTTGTGGGTGATAGTAATCCTCAAACATTCTATTTTCAGATTGACGCTTTCTGAATCTAGAATTTTTTGAGTTTCTGAAATGAAATGCATTGTTTCCAGATTTGCCCTTGGTTCTAGCAAGTTTACTATCAACATAGCTACCAGTGACTTGATTGCTAATCTGTTCAACTTCTAGTCCATGTTGATAGTAATAACAATCAAAGATTGAATGATTGTTGGTTCTACAAATAGAACAGTGAACGAGAAGTTGAATAGATTTAGGTGTAAACTTTCACCTTTTTACCTTTTCTTTTTCTCCACAAAGTGTTGCATTTTTGCAAAATGATTTTTAGATTTGTAGAGACATCCTTTCCTTGAATGAAAGATGCTTTTGCAAATTGTGCATTTTGTGGTATTAACTGAGTTTGAATTTTGATAATCATTTATTTTCTCCAAATTCTTAGTCGAATTAGTGAAAATGACTGATTCCTTAAGCTTAGATGTGTTGTTAATTTGTTTAGACGATTTGTCAAAATTGATGACATTGGCTGATTCAATTTCATCATTTTTTAAAGATTATGATGCAACTGTTGTTGAATCAGGAAGCACAAAGTGTTTAAAAGAAAATTGATTTTGGTCAGTATCTTTTGTACTTCATTCACATTGTGGTGCAGCAGTTGCACTATTACCAGCTGCTTTGGATGTCGATTCAGGCATGGGTGAATAGTTTTCATTATAAGGAGGAGGTACTTCATGAAAACCTAATCCAGCTTTGGATTTTCCCTGAATTTGACTATTCAGCAAAGATTTCAAATGTTTTGAAGAAATCTCAAAGTTATCAATTCTGAGAGTTGCAGTAGACAGATCTGATAAAGCTTTTCTTAATTTTAGCAAATTCTCATCAAGTTCTTTTTGAAAAAGATGTTTTTCAGTTTTATGTTTTTCATTGTCATGTAGAAGAGAATTAATTTTAGTTTCATAAGTTTGTTTATCAGATTTCCACTGCTTTTCTTCAAATCTACACTGACTCAGATCTCTTTGCAAATCAGAAATATGCTGCTTAGACACTTCTTGTTTAATTTTACATTCATCAGAACAAGGTTTAGTTACCTCAGTGCTAAGAGCCATTAGTGCAAGAAAAGATTCATCAGCTCCTTCTGGCAAATCATCATCAACAGCAATCATTGCTTGAGCTGGATCATAGTAACTGACATACTTGCTCCAGTCAAAATCTTCAGAACTGCTTGTGACTACCAAGGCTTTGTTTGTAGCAGCTTCAATGGCTGGAGTTTAAGCTGCAGATTTGTTGGTTTGATACCTGGATGGATCTCTAGGAGCTTTACAGTCCCTTGAAAAATGGCCATACAAATTGCAGTTTTAATATCTGACCTTTTCAAATCAATACCAACTTTGGTTTTATCTGCATCAAACTTCATTGGCCCGTACTTCTTCCAAAATTTCTTGTGCCTTAGAACTACCATGGCCATTTGCGATTTGATATCCATTTCTTCAACATCCTTTGGATCTATTTCTTCTAAATCATGTTGAGTGAATTGAGCCTTAGCAAGAGAACTGGTAGCAAAGCACTCAAAACTTGCAACAAATGCTTTACATGCCTCTTGTTGTTCTGCTGAATTTGTCTTAACAGAGAAATTTTGTTGAGACTCTGATTGAGTTGCATGTAGTGAAGATGAAACATTTGGAGATGGTGTTGAGTAGGAACCAAAACCAATATTATCATTTGCAGTGTATTGAGAACCACTCTTTTCTTCTTCAACTACCAAGGCTTGAACACCAGCAGTTTTAATAAATTTATATTGGCCTAATTGAGCTGTGGATGTTCTTGCCTTGACATCCATGTCAATTTCCTCAAGATTTACAATCATCTCCTATATTTTAATCTCATCAAGGTCTTTGGTTTCCTTGATTAAGGTAACTTTTTCACTCAAACTTTCAGGAAGTGTGTTTAACAACTTTACGTTCAGATCATAATTATAATTCTTGATCCCAAATGTTTTCAACTCATTGATCAGCTGCACAAACCTCTGAATTTGTTGAGTGACTGTTTCACCTTGCATGTGTTTGAAGTTATCAAACAACATTTTGAGATTATCTCTTTTCATTCTTTTAACTTGAGCACTACCAGCAAACATCACTTCCAATTGATCCCACAAACTTTTTGTAGTTTCAAAGTCTTTTACACAAACCAGAATTTCCATTGGTAAAGCAGATTTAACTGTACCATATAGTCAGGATCGTCCAACTGATGAATCTAATCAACTGCAACAAGACGGGAAAACCCTCCACAATCTATCAATGGCGGAAACAAAGATAGATTGGATCAAGACATGAGCTCAAAGATGATAAACAACAGTGA
>WOUH02000003.1:3800414-3813000 GCA_009936405.2 Stevia rebaudiana | reverse complement strand
CTCCGTCTTGTATCTCCACGCCCACTTGGTCAGAAGAGCAACATTAAGATTTTTGAGTTTGCAAAGACCGAGCCCCCGGCCTTTCGAGGAGACGCAACTCGATCCCAACTGACCCAGTGGATAGCATTTTTCTCCGAAGAACTCCCCATAAGAACCTTCTAATGTGCTTTTCCAAGTCCTCCAACACCTTAACTGGAGCCCTGTATAAGGAAAAATAATAAATCGGTAAGCTCTGCACGACCGATCTAATAAGAGTGACCCTCCCGCCAATTGACAGAACCGAAGATTTCCAGGATGAAAGCCGGCTCTCAAAAATATCGTAGACCAGTCTCCAATTCACGATCCGATTCATATTAGCTCCAACCGATAATCCAAGGTACTTAGTGGGAAAAATCCTCCGCTTTACAACCAATCAAACCTGCCATCACTTTAACTTCCTCGGCCGAAACCCCAGCTCCAAAAAAATTAGATTTGTTGAGATTGATTTTAAGCCTCGAGCTGACGTAAAAACACCTGAGAATCCTGACAACGTTCAAAATATTCTCATCGTTCCATTCGCCAAGAATTAGAGCATCATCAGCATAAAACAAATGAGAGATGGAGGTGACACCATTTGGGAGCATAACCCCCTTCACTATCCCACAACTAGAAGCTTTATCCAGCAAGCACGATAGAGTTTCCATTGCGATAACAAATAAGAACGGAGATAAGGGGTCCCCTTGTCTCATACCCTTTTGGCAACCAAACTCAAAAGTGGGAGACCCATTGACCAGGACAGCAGCCCTAGCCGAAGACAAGATACCAAAAACCCAATCACACCATTTCCTCGGAAAACCCATTTGATCAAGAATGTTAACCACAAAATTCCAACTAATGTTATCATAAGCCTTCTCAAAATCAATCTTAAGGAAGAAATTCTTCATTTTGTTGTTTTAGTCCAAGTGAGAATCTCACTAAACACTAAGGCCCTTCCAGAATCTGTCTACCTTTTATGAATGTCGATTATTCTCCACACATATACATCTATAATTCTTTTCTACAAATATTGAATGAGATATCTACACATACACAAACTCACCTACACATATTGTTGATAGTTTTTTTACAAAATGAAAACGTCAGCGACGAGACAGATATTTCGTTTTTTGGACAATTGCTGATTATTTTTCTCAAACCCCAACAAAAATTATGACAATTAACACAATAAAACTTACCTTGAAGCATAGATAAAAATAATATAAGTATATTTCAAAATCTATACAAGAAAAAGTCCACATCATAAAAATAATAATAATTATTATTAGTCATCCATGCCACCATCATCTCCACCACCAACATCATCTCCATAATCATCATCTGGTGGAGCTTGATCCATTTCTATGGGAAGATCATAACCTAATGCATCATGGTCCATGTCATCAGGGTCTAATCCATCTGGTGCAGCCGCCTCTGCTGCCGCCATTGATGCAAGATTATCGTCACTAAAAAAGTCGTCGTATGGCTTCGAAACCTAAAGGAAAAAAAAATGATTAAAATTTATAATTGCAGGTGTAAACAAATTTTCAAATTTGGGTTTGATGAAAATGTTCATAGAGTTCAATTTTTAAAAATCGGAATCAGAAAAACCCTACCTTGAAGAGACAATTTCTCTCCTCCGCGCTTTTGATCAGGTTTTTCCAATGCTTGTCTTTTCTCAGTGCATCGGCTGATCCAACCACCTACCGTAACAAGAACATTATCATAACCATGGTTGTAGAAATCGCTAGTTGCTAGTCGAGCAGTGGGGTGGGGACTAGAGATTAAGCGGATAGGAATTTTTATATGTAATTGTACAAATTATATATATATGCAAAATCTATATATATTTTGTCAAAATAATATTTTTTTCATATAATTCAAAGATTTTGACAAACTTTGACTCATTTTGACCGATTTTTCGTGATTTTGACCGATTTTACCTGATTTTGACCAATTTCTGGCCGATTTTGCCCCTACCCAATTAACTGGCCGATTAGCCAATATCGAAGCGTTTTAAGGCCGACTAGCCGATTAATCGGGATTAATCGGCCGCCTAGGCCAATTTTTACAACTGTGATCATAACATAAAGTATAACAATAACAACCAGACCAAGTAAATCTCACTAATATCATAGCTATTGGTAACGGGAGGGTGGGAAAGAAAGACTGGTTAGACAAACAAACAAAAATTACCGGAATTGATTTCGCGATGAAACTTATTGCCATAAGTTAACTACAATCGTAGGAAACAAAAATTGTTGTGCCCTTATTATGGAGGATGTCGATGATACTGAATTTCAACTTTTAAGCAGTCACGAACTCGACATTAAAACTATTTGATTATTATTGAACCCATTTGATCCCTTCCCTTTTAGCTAGTTATACTATTTGGCCAATTAAAGATATTAAAACAACCCTCATAAGTAAACGGGCGAGATCACCACCATTAAATTATATATATATAATAAAATTAAATGAAAAATCATACCAAGACGGAAGCTCTTGCTCGAGTTATACCGACGTTCATTCGCCGAAAATCGGCCACAAATCCGATACCTCTTTCTTTACTTGCTCTAACACATGAAAATATTGCAACGTCTTTTTCTCGACCCTGCAATTAACATGATTAAATACATTGTCATGTTTCTATTGAAACTTAAAAAAAAACTCATTAACAAATATAAAAATTTAACCTGAAAACCATCGACAGTGTTAATATCAACAACTTTCTCTGAATCGATACCGAATTTTTCTTTAAATTTGGTACGAAAGAGTTTTACTTGGTATCTGTAAGGCGATATGATTGCAAGTCGAGAACTTGACTTAAGTTCTGGATAACTGCTGACTAATTTATGATACATTAGCAACACAAAGTCAACCTCGTCAACATTTTCCCATGATCCGCTTCTGGAAGGTTGTGTTTCTTTCCCTTCGTGTATATCGAAAAAGCAAAACGGTCCAAAACAACGGTTTTTATGCCATAAACGCTTTGTTCGGTCTTTAACATCCAAACCGTCTTCTAATTCTCCATCGTAGAATTCTTTTGATGGGAAGCTTCTTATCTGTGAGAAATAAGTAAAATTGGTAAAAATAAATAACTAAATAAATGTTTAAGGAAACGTCTTAAATGACCCAAAGTTACTTTTTAGTGAAAAAAGACACCTACATTATTTTTTTATCAAAAACATTATACTGTTATTGAAATAGTATATCTTCTGTAATCATATTTTGACACAATTAGATGTAAAAAAATACAGAATCATTATTCTGTAAGTTTTTGTATTAAGGCTAACTTCCGTTACTTTTCCATTAAAATGACCAAAATATCCTTTAATACATAATCATTATTCTGTATATTTTTGTATTAAGGCTAACTTCCGTTACTTTTAATACCAAAATACCCTTTCACTTTTCACCTTTTGACTTTAACTATTGAAAAAGTCAAGGGCATTTTGGTCATTTCATCCTAGTTTAACTACCAAACAAAAAAAACTCGTTACAAAATTGTAAGTATAAAACCCAAACCTGATAATTTAAACCCTTAGTACCCAAACCTGATGATTTAAACCCTTAGTACCATATTGTACTGACACTAGTTAAATGTAAAATTACAGTTTTGAAACATAAAAAGACATTTTAAAATTTTTTATTAAATGACCAAAATACCCTTTCACTTTTCACCTTTTGGCTTAAACTACTCAAAAAGTCAAAGGGCATTTTGGTCACTTCAAACTAGTTTAACGAATAACTTAACAGAAAACTCGTTACAAAATTGAACGTAAACCCTTAGTACCCGAACCCGATGATTTAGATGACACTTAAATTTCTGGTTTTGAAACATGAAATAAAAATTAAATAAAAATTTTTATTTGAGATAGTAAAGGCGGACCTCAGGATGCATCCTATATTGTGTTTTGAGCATCTGCACTGGATAACCCGCCTTTTGAAACCTCTTAAACAAACTCATACTGTAACTGTAATTCACATAAAATGAAGTCAAAGTTATAAGTTATCTCAAAAATTAAGTCAAAGTTATTAATTATAATGATAGCAAGTGATGTATTCGTTACCCAAACTTTTCAGCAACAGGAGAAATAACCGTTGCTGGCAATTGAACAGGATCCCCAACCTAGAAAATAAATATATAAATCATATAAAAAGGCATCATTTTTTTTTTTAATATCATGTTTAAGAAAAAGTGTTATTTTTTTGCGGAAAGTAACTGGTTTTGGTTTATGCTTTCTGTTTTGTAATGAGTTAGGGTATTAAGGCTAACTTTTGTTAACATTTTCGTTAAATTAGAGTGAAATGACCAACATACCCTTTGACTTTTTGGATAATCAAAGTAAAAGGGTATTTTTGTCATTTCATACTAAATTAACTAAAAAGGTAACAAACGTTAGCCTTAATATACCAAAAATTGTTACAAATTGACAGCATAAAACCTAAATATGCAAGTTACAATATAATCTATGTGATTAATTAATTCCTTAAAAAAGACGGTAAACATACTAAAAATACTTGTTTGCATCCACTGGCTAAAGGAACTAGTGTTGCTGGTTCCACCTGTTTAAAAAATAAAAATAAATATATAAAATAAAAAAATGAACATCTTTCAAGGATAGAAAAGGTTAATGTCATACGTTATCAAATATTCAGCGAATTAATAAAAAAGAATATTCAAAAAGAAATTTTATAACTTACTGCTTGAGCAGCTTCATCAATGACAACAATATCAAAATTGCGGGTGAGTTTAGTGAAAAGACTTGAACCACTGAAACTAAGAGTGGAAAAAACCTGCCAAAAAACGAGAATTATAAAATTTATGGTAAATTAAATCTCAACATATTTAGGCTGAAAATACATACAATTGCAGATTCATCCATGATTGAAGCACGGATCACGTCTTTGTCCCTTGTACCATCCATGCCTGTAAGTTTTTGTTCCACCTGAAAAGTCAAACCTCCAATGTCAGCATTCAAATTTTATTTTAAAAATCTTCAATGGATGCAACCATTCCGGATATCCGAAAAATTCCGGTAGTGATTTTCAATATCTGGATTCGGATTCCAAACAGATATGCAAAATATGAAAAAATATTTATTATTTCAAGATCTTTAAAAAAGAATTAAGAAAAATATTTCGGATATCTGAAATATCATAAAATATCCGTAATATCCAAAAAATATCCATAATATACCAAAAATATTCAAAATATCCGAAATCTATCCGAATTTCGGAATTTTTAAATCAATATTCGAATCCGAAATTTTGGATAATTCGGATTCGGGTTTATATTGAACACCCCTAGATGCAACATTGAGAGAATCATTATTGTAAATATCACTAGACGCTAGTTGGGCGGCGGGATACTGACTAGCGATTAACCGTGATTGGAATTTTTATATCAACTTTTGACCAATTGACCGGTTTTTACCGCTTGATGATTTTATGGGCAATTAGGTGAAATCGCAACACTGGACCATCGATTACCGATTAATCCTAATTTTTACAACACCGGGAAGAATACACGCATCTTTATATCACTCTGATATATTCTATGTAAGTACAATTGTCCATTTCTACGAGTTTACTTATAAAATAAGTCAATTTGAGTTTGTGTTTTTATTTTAAATGAGCCAACCAAAAAATTCACTTAAAAGGGAAACAAGTTGAATGGAACATACATAATGTCCCCCAAAGTCTACTTTTATTGCATACAACCTCCTAAATTCAAAAACTGAGATTATCGTAATAACGTTGTTCTTGAAATCATAATTAACGTGTCGTGTTGGTTATCAATAATTATATATTGGTGATTCATAGACGCGTACCAGATAATCCATAGATACAGCTTGGACAGAATGATGCGCTTTGAGACCAATCCTAACAATTTTGGGAGTATATGAACGATCGTTTTCATCACGTATACCTATAATAAGAAATTTTATATCATAAATATGCAACAAAAGAGATGAAAAAAAATTGTATTTTTATTTATTGGCAAATACCGGTGCTTAAAAGGCGCAACACAATCTCATCAAGAGCGGAGTTTGATGGAGCACATACCAAAACACGCACACGGTATTTACGGCTCGAATTAACGACTTCTGGTTTCTGAGTAGACATAAAACGATAATATAAATAGAAATATTATGACAATAATAATAATGAATGAAGTTATAATAAAACATAATTTAGTAACTTACTAACTCATTTCCAGTTGTGGGGAAAAAACCGTCATCACCATCTTTAGGCATCTTTGCATCTCTAGGGTTAATTCCGGTTAACCATGGAGAAGCTTTTGCCCATTGCATTTTTCTATAAAATTATTCGACGGATTAAAAAAACAAAAAATAAAAGAAAAGAAATGTTGAGTGGAAAAAAAAAGAACAAATAAATACAAAAACTGTAATAAAAAAAACATACTTCTCTTCAATGTCTAAATCTGGCCCACGTTTTATCTCGCTTATTTTACCCCTGCACACAACATTATGAACAAACGAAGAAAAAATATATATACAAAAAAACACATTGGAGAACCAATATTATATTGAAAAACCGCGCAAGAGCCACATAAGCAAATGTATTTAACACTTGTAGCTGGTAAAGTTTAAAAAATTATTATCTATCTCTAACTACTCTTGCTAAAAATTTTATCTCCTTCTCCTAAGCTTGTTATAAAAAAGTAAAAAAAAAATTATATATATATCATACTTTTTAGAATTAAATCATAACCATATTGAAATTTCCATGCATTATTATATAATAAATAGTACAACAGTTAATGCAGTTCACCCAGGAGTGTAAACGAGCAAAGCCATAGCTAGCTAAGGCTCGAGCTTGGCTCGTTTACTATTGAATTATTTAATTTTTATATTTTTCAAATTAATATTATATATTTTTATAATTATACTTTTCATAAATAACATAGATTTACTTAATTTTATCATTATATTTAAATAGAAAAATAAATATTTATATAAACATATAGTACTAGATTAAAAAAAGTATATTGGTTTAGGCTCGCGAGTCAGCTCAAGCTCGATATGTGAAGCTCGGACTCGGGCTTGATAACCAAACGAGCCACAGTTCGGGGCTCGAGCTCGTTTGAGCTTTTTACCTATTTGATCTCGAGTAGCTCACGAGCCGACTTGATTCGTTTACACCTAAGCAGTTCTCAACATAATATTTGTCTTAAAAGAAACAACACTCTATTAAGCAATCACTAATAAAGTTACTTACTTAGTATGTATGCGAGCGGGAGTTGCGTGTAATATGGCACTAAGAAGCCCAAGAACTGTTTGTGTTTTTCCGGTTCCAGGTGGACCCTAAAAGATCATACAAGTAAAAAAAATTCACTCATTTACATAACTATATATCCATTAATTTTAACCTTTTCACCATGTAATATCCCTAAAAATGTGACATTTTGTTACTTCAATAAGTTTATAACAAGGAAAAAAAAAATTATTCATCAAGATTAGTAATATTCAATAACTAATTAGTGTAACAGATATGATTTACACATATTATACTGTCTCAATATTAACTTTTAAATATAATTTTTCAAAGGTTTATGTATTAAAATATACCTTACGACTTTTGGCCAATTTCCTTTTCAGTTAACTTCTTTATTTAACCGTTTGAGCCCTTAGAAATAAAATAGATTAAAGAAACAGTTCATTATTATTGACACCTCTACAACTAAGATATAGAAACAGAATTTCTTATCTAAAACATAGTTAACAATAGATGTATGCATTGTTTGCGTTCTTTCACGTGAAAATTAAATGCAAAAAAAATTAACAACAATAATAATCTTGGTACGAGGAATACCTGAATCAGGACAAATTTTCTGCGTGATAGACCTGCCTGCATGAAACAAATATAGATTCAAGACGACTGAAACACTTATTACTTATAACTTGTAAATTAGCAAACTGTTAAATACTTACACGTATAGCTTCTAGCTGTGTTGGATTGTGGTTTGTTTGAATATATTCCATCAGAGGTTTAGAAATTTTCCAGGTTTGATCTTCAGAATTGTGAATGTTATCAGCAGCTTTTAGAATCAAATCCTTGTAAGGCAAGAAACGAATTGAACGCATCGCGACATATTCACGCGCTATTGTTGATAAACTGCAAATCTACACCCAATTAAAGAAACTGATTCAAAAAAGGGAAATTTGTAACATAAATACACCAAAACAAGAAATAATGATTATAATGTAAAAGATTAAAAAAAATACCTTCAATATGTGCCACATTTTGTTTTCCGTAATAATAGACCGCACTCTCAAAAGAGTTTTTGAAGTTGTAACCTCATTTGTATTTACTCGCTTTATTTCTCCGTCTAAATGCATTCTGAGTCTAAGCGTATCTGGTAAACGATGCTCAACTAAAGCAAATGCATAAATGGTGGGACGTTTTTTTTCATCTCCAAACTGCATAAATGTACTCAACTTTAGAGTTGTCCGGTAAAACTGTGCTGAACCATTAAGAGGTCTAACTGGTAAATGGTAAAACTCTGAATCATTCAGCATGTTTCTAAAATTTACTCATTAAGAGGCTACCTGAACCATTAAGAGATGTAACCAAACAACCACTGTCTCTTACCAATTCAGGTGTAACCATTAAGAGGTGTAACTAAACAACCACTGTTTTTTACCGATTCAGGTGTAACCATTAAAAGGATACCAAACAGCACCTTACAGTTACCAATTGCAACATAAAGATACGACAAAACAAACACAAAATGAATTCAATATAAATACTCACCTTCTCTTTTGATAGTAGCAACAAGTCGTTTTGTGATATAGATCCCCAATCTCCACCAAATAACTCCGGTAAATGAAATCCATCGGTTTCATAACATTGAGATACAACACCCGTCTTCCATTCCGTTACTTTCAAAGTTAAAACAAGAAAAAGAACACATAAATCTCGTTATATATACACGCGTGATGCACCTCAATGTTAACAACTATAAAACATAGAAACAAATAGCAGCGAGTAAAGCTTTAACCGGTGTTAATATACATGTTGTGTTCTTTCAAACCCGTTTAATTACAAGGCTCGTGTTCGGTTTTGACCCGTTTAACCTATCTATTACTACCCAATTCCCATTGAACATGTTTACAACTTGATTGCAACCCTTTAACAACCCATTTGACTTCTTTACAACTTTACAAACATGGGTTAAACGGGTTATAAGAATATGAATGTGTATAAGGTAAACTTAATGTATTTGACATAAAGTCATAAACAAATACAAACATCATGATTTGGTTCAACAATTCAACCCAAAACAACCCTTAAACCCCTAAAATTGTTCACCTTAAAGATGAGCTAAAATACTCTAATCAGTCATACTACAACATAATCAAACATGTATACCTTCTTCTTCATCTTTTCCTTGTATGATCTGAGCTTTAACTTCTTCAAACAACAATGGCTCAAATGTGGCAAGATAATCATCAACATCTTTGTAAGTATCCTTCACTTGTTTTAAGCCCAAATCCTTCTCATTTGTAGTGTTTTTGCTATCTTTCTGTTGAAATCAAAATCAAACATTAGAACGGATGAGTTTGCGTATCGATACTACGAAATTAAAGGAGGATGATGATGATGAGAGGATTTACTGATTCTTTGAGGAGACGAATGTAGTCCCAACCAAGAACAATTTTGTAAAATCGATGAAGGCATCCTTCTTCTTCAATCAGATTCCTGTCAATCGCCATTCATCCAGCGACAGCTCAATCTTTCTGGGGTCAAAATACGTTCCTTGATTTCATGGATCAAAAGTGAAGACAAGAAAATTGAGAAGACGACTGTTCGTGCGGCTTACTCAGTATACGGTGGTGGTTGAAGCAATGTTAAGAATGGTGGTGGTCGGAGATGGTGGTAGTGGAGTCGTAGACGGGAACGGTGGTGTAATAATTTAGGGTTTTAGTCGTTTTTTTAAGTGTTAATGAAAATATGAAATATGGGTTTTAGACTTTTTATAATTAAATATATTATCATATATACCCTTATTAAGCCTCCTAATAATAACATATTTTCCCAATTTAAAACCAAAATAACATATTTTCCCAATTATTACAATCTACCCAAAATACTTTTCTCTCTCAATGGACTCACGTTAGACTTACGATCGACCATATGAATCGTCGTTCTGGACTCTGAGCACGTCGACGAACAGAAGAACATGGGAGTTGCGATTAGGGTTTGGCGACGAACCAGGAGGCAGACGCTTAGGGGACGAGGACGTTCTGCAAGTCGACGAGTCCAGGTTAGTCGAATTTTTGGTTAAAAGTTGGTCGGTTTCTTGGTCGATTTTTTGAGTTTCGGGTGCAAATATGTTCATATTTGCTTAAAAGTTGGTCGATTTCTTGGTCTATTAGGGTTTTGAATTCGTTTTTCTTATACAATGTGGTCGATTTCAGTATCAAACTTGAATTTTTAGTTTTTTATATACAATGTTGTTCTAGGGACTGAACAGGGGTCGAATTTTAGATTAGATGCGACTTGTTTTGGTTGATTTCTTGAGTTTAGATTAATATTGGTTGATTTTTACATCAGGTGCAAATCAAGTTTAATATGGAAGATGGTAATTTGAATGTTTTAGAAAATGACTCGTTCACACCAACATGGGGATATTGGTAGTCAATCACCAATACTCGAGAATGATATTGTCCAAGAATCGTCTAAATATAAGATAAAACTAAAGTATGGAGGCTACTTTCGTTTAGCTAAAAACTCATCTAGAAAACGATATTGTTTTGGCTATCAAAAATGTCTTCACATTGATACATGCAAGTATAACTTTGATGATTTGAATGAAGAAGTTAAAACTCATTATCCGTCAAATAGGGAGCTTGTTCTCAAAAAATATTTCGTTGACAAATACGCTAATTACCAATCTTTCATTGAACTTGATTCTCAAGATAAGTTTCAATCGATGATTAGAATGTACGAGAAGGAAAAAGAATTGGTTGTTTATGTGGCAATAAATAATAATTTTGAGACAAGTTCAATCAAACCGAGGTAATGTTTGTTTTGATAAATATTTGAATTTATGTTGATTTCGCATAGTTTGTTTTAATATTGAGACAATTCATCTTTTGTAGCGGTCGGGACGGTGTTAGTGACCAACTACAAGGTGATGGTGAGGATGAATCCGAGTATTCATTAAGTGATGAAAGTTATCGTAGCCATTATGAAAGTGATGAATTTGACCCCGAGGAAGATTCTCAACCGGAAACTTTTATAAAGTCAAGTCAACCCATTAAAGTGAACTCGACATTTGAAAATGTGATTGAGTTTAGACGAGCCTTAACTCATTATGCAATCACGAATGAATTTGCGTACTTCATTGAGAAAAGTGAACCCAAACGAGTCACTGCATATTGTGTTGACACGGAATGCAAATGGAGGATAGATGCGTCTGTGATGCAAGACGGAATCACATTCCAGGTAGTAATTAAACTTCCATTAAAAATCATGTTAAATGGTTAAAATGGTACTCTGATTGAATTTAAACGTGGTCCACTGTTTGCTTTTTTTAATGATTTTGGTCTACTAATAATTAAACTTCTTTTAAGTGCAAAAATCATAACCTTGAATTGCCATTTACGTGAGATGTACAGCAACTCACAAACCTTTTTGACAGCCCTATGTTTAATTAATGGTTTTTGTTTTTTAATATTATGTAGGTTAAAACAATGATAGAATCACATTCATGCACTCGAAGCAACAAGGATGCTAATAAGGTGGCAAGTCAAGGATGGATTGCAAGTGTTGTTAGAGATAAACTAAAATCCGATGGGGATGTCGCAACCATAGAACTCAAAAAATGGCTTTTGAAAAATTACAATGTTGATGTACCGTACATGAAAGTCTTTCGAGGGAAAGAACAAGCTTACACTGATATATACGGGAAGTGGGAAGACTCATTTATGAAGACTAATGCTTATAAAGAGGAATTACTTAAGCGAAATCCGGGAAGCGTAGTTGAGGTTGACTTTGAAACAAAAGTTAACAAGAAATTATTTTTACGCTTTTTTGTTTCACTAATAGCTTGCTCGAAGGGGTTTCTTGAAGGTTGTAGTCCCTGCATTTCTCTAGATGCATGTCATCTAAAAGGGAAATTTAATGGGGTACTAGTTGCCACCACAGGTGTTGATGGTAACAGTTCTATTTTTCCAGTTGCTTATGGTGTACTTGAATCTGAAAATAAAAATTCATGGATATGATTTCTTGAGTTGCTTAAGAAAGCAATTGGTACGCCTGATTGCCTAGTTCTATCATCAGATATGCAAAAAGGTTTAGAAGTTGCAATCACACAAGTTTATCCTACTTTTGAGCATAGAGAATGCATTAGGCACTTATATAGTAATTTTAAGAAGCATTATTAGGGTGAACTCTTTTCTAGAAATTTATGGCATGCTGCAAGGACATATAATGTTGCCCGGTATGAAAGTTGTTTTAATGAAATTGGTGGAGCAAGTAAGGATGCACTTACTTATCTTTATGAAAATCACAAAAGGATATGGAGTCGTAGCAA
>WOUH02000003.1:3740196-3753499 GCA_009936405.2 Stevia rebaudiana | reverse complement strand
CCAGGATTACCACCTCAACGAGACGTTACATTCAAAATTGATCTTATTCCTGAAGCTAGACCAGTGGCTCGAGCGCCATACAGATTAGCTCCATCAGAAATGCAGGAATTGTCCAACCAACTCCAAGAACTTCTTGACAGAGGATTTATTCGACCAAGTTTCTCGCCTTGGGGAGCTCCGATTCTGTTTGTCAAGAAGAAGGACGGATCTTTCCGCATGTGTATCGATTATCGGGAATTGAACAAATTGACTATCAAGAACAGGTATCCTCTTCCCAGGATCGATGACTTGTCCGATCAATTGGAAGGTTCTCGATATTATTCCAAGATCGACTTAAGGTCAGGTTATCATCAGTTACTGGTACATGACGATGACATTCCAAAGACAGCTTTCCGAACTCGATACGGGCATTACGATTTTACAGTTATGCCATTCGGATTAACTAACGCTCCTGCAGTGTTCATGGATCTGATGAACCGAGTTTGCAAACCCTATCTCGATAAATTCTTCATCGTATTCATTGACGATATCCTTATCTACTCCAGATCACAACAGGATCACGAACAACATTTAAGAACAATACTGGATCTGCTTAGGAGAGAACAATTATACGCTAAATTCTCAAAATGTGAGTTCTGGATACGTGAAGTTCAATTCCTCGGTCACATTGTTAGTGAAAGGGGAACACACGTTGATCCATCTAAGATTGAGGCTGTCAAAAACTGGGAGGCACCAAAAACGCCAACCGAAGTACGTCAATTCTTAGGATTGGCCGGTTATTACAGACGCTTCATCGAAAACTTTTCTCGAATTACTCTTCCACTCACAACACTCACTCAAAAAGGCAAGAAGTTCGAATGGAGCGATAAACAAGAATCATCTTTCCACATCTTGAAACAAACACTTTGCAGCACTCCAATCTTATCTTTACTCGATGGAACTGAAGGGTTTATCGTATATTGTGACGCTTCAAGACAAGGGTTAGGATGCGTACTCATGCAACACGACAAGGTGATAGCCTCCCGACAGCTCAAAATCCATGAAATGGTATTGGGAACAGACTCCTCCCATCCAAAACCTAACTCTGGTGTCTCAACTACCATCTCTGCCATCTGGTCATCATAATCCTGTCCATAACCCGCTAGATCTATATCGAAACCGAACAAAGGCTCATGCATCTGCTGATCGTCAAGACCCTGTACTAAACCCTCCATATGCTCTATCTCTAAGTCTAAGTCAGCTATATCATAATCGATCTGAGGTGGAGATGGAGTATCAACAAGAATAGGAGATGGCGGATCCAAAGGTGCAGGTGCAACCTCATCGTCCGAGTCAGATATAATAACGAGAGAGGAATGAGAATGAGACATCCTGCACAAATGCGTAAATTATAGGTCACATATAATGTTACGCATAGATATATATAACACATATGTATACAAGTAAGTCCTAGGGTTATAGTCATACTACAACACAATCGAGTCGCTCAATAAACCGTTGTCTCTGATACCAAGTAAGGAGATAATAAAAATAGTCATAGCACATACATGAGATATATTAATTTCATATTACTTGTTTTTTTCTTTAAAATGAGTATGCTTTTAAAACTAGATGGTTTGATATAGTTAGAAAAAAAAAATCATGAAGTCACATGACCTCTGACCTTTTTAGTCGTCGCGTTTTATTGTTTTTACGTTGATATTCAAGGCATTTTAGATTAGTCATGGTGTGTTTACACCTTTGTTTTCATATTCTACAAGGTGTTTAATTTACACCTTGGGAATGAGTTTCAAGTTTCAACATGTCGTTTTAGTGGTCATGTTGTTTTACACCAAAGAATAAATTTTAACATGTCGTCAATTTTCACTATATATGACGTTTCAATAATAGGTAGCGTTATTTTAAAAAACCATTTTCACCTAAAAAGCGTAGCACGGGGAGTAAAAAAAAAAATAGAAAGGAAAACACGCCCAAATTCGCCCCCCCTAAAATCTTGGTGAGGGTTACGTTTCAACAAAACGGAGAGTTATATTTTCAGACTCTTTATGCATGTTACCTTTCTTAGACGGAAAATCACCTTTTAGCATATTCTAATACACGCACATATATATATCGGAGATGTTTATAATACATGTAATAGTTTTCTTGAGATAGTAAGATAAAATCTGGACCCTTGGTTGAAGTAATCAAGTGTTAAAATCTATTCGTCCCCACATTTTAGGGGAAATTTACATGAAAGCAAAAGAGGAACTAATATCTCACAAGATTTTGATTAATGTGAATTTTCAAGCGGTTTGAGGAAAGCTCAATATAAGCAAAGCTCCAGATTTTTTGAGTCGGAATCAAACTAGACTTTTTAAAACATATACAGACATATTTGCAAGGTGGTGATTGCATTCAAACTCAAGGACAAGCAACATATTTCAAATGATGGAAATACTTGTACAAGGCAGAACGGATACATACTTCAAGTCTTGAAGGCGTTGAAGAATACATACACGAGAATGAAGTAGCATGAGAAACGTTGTCCGCACATTCCATGAAGAACTCGCTTTTGAGGAAGCACAACGCAATCTAGCGAACACTAACACTAAACAATAACAAACCGGTTCCTAAACTGGTTTCAATATATTTGCCAACGCGGGCTAGCCCATTTGATAGAGGTCTTGCCTCTTGTAATAGAATATTAGAGTTTAAATGTTGGCACATGACATTTTAGATATCAATTGGTGTAGTCATGTGTATGATAAGTTTTATTGTAAAAAAAAAACTTAGTATCTATAATTCAGAATTTTTTTAATAACAAGAATATTTTATTTAAACAGGTTTCAAGAAACGATCCCAACCCAAAACAGTCTTGAACCTCCTCGATTCGATTGCTATAAGGTAGGGTTTTCTAATCTAAAATCGGTTTCAAATCACACCGGTTCCTCTAACTAAGGGTGTTCTTGGTTTGGTTTAAAACTGTAAAATCGCCAAAACCGGTTATCGATTCGATTTCACGGTCACCTTTTGTTTTAAATGTAGGTCGGTCTGTTTAAAAAATTTAAAACCGTAATGAACGGTTCGTTCAAGTTTATATTGCAAACCGGTTGTGTAAAATTGGACCGGGCCTTAATATCTATATATATATTCATATAATTATAATTTAAATCCGATATAATTGTATATTTTTATTTGGTATTTGGGGAAATTTGAATTAATACATGTTAGGGTTGTGGGCTTGTGGCTAACTGAGGTCTGAACGCTAGACTACCAGGTGAAAAAAATATGGAAGTGGACTTGATAGAAATAAAGTGGGCTATTGGATGAATCGATTGTTTAATACTACGGATTCGAATAAGAGCTTTTGCCTTCACATTTCATACTCATGTAGCCCATGACACAGGTATCATTTTTTTTTGTTTCTCTTTTTACAGGGAAAGTTCAAATTAAAATTACTTTCTTGTTAATTGAAACATTGTTCATATCTTCATATTTTATTATTTTTTAAAACGGTTTGCACAGTTAATTTATAAAAGTTTTTTTTGTCTTTAATACAAGAATAATGAAGCAATATTAAACATAAATAAAAATTTTGTCGTAAAATGTTTGCTACTACATATATGCAGTAAATCACAAATTGTAGTTATATGAATTCATATCCGTGTTTCCAAAAGAATCTATTCGATTGTTCTTTATTTGTTTCATATATTTATGTAGACTACATATATGCAGTATGACGTATTGTAGTTATATTTTACACACATTCAATATGACGATGATTAATATATTTTATTACTTTAAGCTAGTTCTACGTGTTTCTTATAAATATTTCATTAGTTTTTTTTGTTTTTTTATATATTTATGTATATTGAAAGTGTAGTACACATATATGTGGTATACCACAACTTATGACGCGATTTTTTTTTAACATAGCTTCACTATACTCGTATTAAATAAATTAAAAAAATGTGATTTAGTGATACAACCCGTTTTAAAAAATAATAACGTATATAGAAATGAGAAATATTTGAATTTTACTTATGTATTGTTTATTTGTTCTTGTAAAAATAATGCTTCTCTTATGAACCACCCTTACCGTTTAATCTGCTATTTTTAATTATTTTGATGAGTTTGATGTTTACTCTAATTTTGTTTTATCGTTTATTTGATAAATTCACCACATCATGGACGATTGTTTATAACCAATTACACATAGCTAAGAGAAAAGAAATCAAACTTCAATACCATAACCTTTCAAGTTTAAACCGTAAAATTAAACCGAAATCAAACCGTTAGTCACGATTGGAGTTGGTTTAGATTTAGTTCTTAACTGTTTGGTTTTGGTTTTTAATTATTATATCCATTTCAACGTTTTAGCGACACACCATCAAAATCAAACCGTAAACACCCTTCTTCCACCAAACTCGTTTTGACTTTGTAAACTTAAACTGGAACTAACATACATTACAGAATTCGAATCACATAACAAAGTTATATACTTAAAAAGTTCAACTAAACTCATATATGATCTATATCACATGTTCTTCTTCTAGAAACACAAAAACCATTTTTTCACTTTTATATTGGTCACCCATCGTCCGTCGACTCATGTGTCATCATATTCTCTTTCCAACTGCTCTTTCTCACACTAACTGTGTGTTTTCATACTTGATCAGCAAGAAAACCTAATTCCCCCTTTGTCACGTACCCCAACTACCAAAAAGAACAATTCAATCAATCAACCAACCTTAAAACCCTACTCCAATCAACAGAATAACAACAAAAATTATATAAAACTGTTAGAACTGACAATCTGACAGAGTTGGTAGTTGTACGGCTGTAACCGCCATGACCGACGATCAAATACCGGTGCCAGACCTCCGGCAATTGAAAGTTTTATCGGCGTTAGGTCGAGGAGCCAGAGGCGTCGTGTTTCTAGTCCGAGACGAATCATCCGGTGGTGAATTGTTTGCTTTGAAGACGATTTTGCGAGCTTCTGTTGCGAAGAAACGTAAGGAAACCGGTAACGATTTTGAGCTGGAGGTGTTGCGATTATCAGATCATCCGTTGATTCCGAAACTCCGGAGAGTTGTATCCACTGAAAAAATTGTTGGATACGGTATTGATTATTGTCCTGGACGTGATCTAAATCATCTCCGGAAGCAACAAACGGAGAAAATGTTTTCCGACGGTGTAATCAGGTAAATTATGTGTTTCATTTGCTTCAATTCCAGATTTGAGATGCTAATTAAGCTGATTCAATCTCATGAACTCGTACAATTTGTGATTTTAGATTTTACGCAGCGGAATTGGTGATTGCATTGGAGTATCTTCACGGATTGGGGATCGTTTACCGAGATTTGAAGCCGGAAAACGTAATGATTCAGGAATCCGGTCACCTAATGCTGGTCGATTTCGATCTATCAACAAAATTATCGCTAAAGCCTCCGTCTGAATCTCGATCAACACAAATGAATCTGAATTCCGATCCACCAACGAAGAACACAAATCAGTTTTCATTATTCTCCTACTGTTATCGTCCTGCAATTCCTTCGGAAGACTCGGTACATCCGGAGTCAATCGACAGCTCCGCCGACAACTCAGTAGGGAACCACGAGACTCGCTCATTCTCAAAATCGAACTCCTTCGTCGGAACGGAGGAGTACATTGCGCCGGAGATGATACAAGGAACCGGCCATGGTTTTTCGGTGGACTGGTGGTGTTTCGGCGTTGTTCTGCACGAAATGTTGTACGGTAAGACTCCTTTCAAAGGATCAAACAGAAAAGAAACCTTTCACAATATCCTGTCGAAGTCGCCGGAGCTCGTCGGAGAGCCGACGCCGTTAAGAGATTTGATACGAAAATTGTTGATGAAAGATCCGGAACAGAGATTATCGGTGACGGAGATCAAGGGTCACGATTTCTTCAGGGGAATTGACTGGGAAAAGGTCTTGCAGATCTCCAGACCACCGTTTGTACCTGGACCGTCCGATGAGGAGGGTATGGATGTAAATAAAATTGATATTGAGTCTTTTGTTCAAGGGGTGTTTAAAGTCGATGATGATGTTCAAGAAATCGAAGAGTTTAAGAATTTTTTATGATGATTAATTTTGACCAATAGAAGCATTTTCTCATAATCAACATGATGTTAAGATACTCAAATAATCGAATGATAACCGATAACCGTATAAAACATTTGTACGTGTATTGATGTTTTAGTGATAGAGAAAGATATTATTGTAAACGTTTATGTAACTGTTTTATGTATTTGTTAAGCAAAATACATATGTGTATATATAGTGTGGTTATCATAACTCTTCATGTGATATGGGGGTTTGAAATGTACGTTTTCTCATCTAAACGCTAAATGTTGTAATTCTATACGTGAATAATAAAACATATAAAAATCTATACATGAATAATGTATGACTTTTATGTAATATCATGTATTATATTAGTTTGAGCTATTATTGATGAAAGAAAAAAGGTCTGACATGAGACGAAAAGAATTATTTAGTTTCTTATATTTAAGTTTTGTCTATCTTTATGGTAGACATGAAAGAAAATTACGATCTAAGTACACATTTGTTAATAATGGTTATGCAACTCTTCTAGTAGCTCATTATTAATTTGTTTAAAAGAATGTGTGAAATGTGTAATGGTCTTCCATACATGATTTTTGTTGTATATATTTATTAAGTTTACACTTTAACTAACTATTGTAAAGCGGAAATTAGAATCTTTTTGTTAGATTGATATGAGAATAATTTCCATTACTCAAGCATGTGATAGAGGACGACAGCCATTACTAGTTAACGTATAATAAATTAAACCAATTAAAAAGACAAAGACAAGGAAAAAGACACAACATAACATATGCTAACCTATCTCATGATTTTATTCACATGTTTTACTCATAATATATTCGAATATGTCCTTTAGTTGTTTAATTGTATATGTTATGGACACGTTAATTTAATCTCAAGAACCAAGTACTTTGTCAACTTTGCTAGCAAGAAGCAGCTTCGAGGCGTCTCTAAATGTTGTTCAAAAAATAGAAAAAACACTAAGGTTTTGTTTAAAGGAAATTAGTTCCACTAAAAAAGCCAATGAATTGAACAAGATATGTTCAAATCGTCATCTCTATCTTTTTTTTTCCTTCCAAACTTATATATGTTTCCACTGTTTTAAAAACCGGTTTAAAACGGGCGGTTCAACCAGTTGAACCGCGTCTTATTCAAACATCCGGTACGGTAATAGCCGGTTTTCTTTTGTGGTTTTTTCCCTTTCAAACCGCTGGTTTAACCGGTTTTGTATATAGGGTTAAAAAAAGGCGACCGGTTAATAAGGCACATGATGAAAATTTTGAAATTGAAAATACGATTAACCTACTGACCAATGTTTTAAAAACCGGTTTGAACCAGACGGTGACAGTAAATTTCATCTTTTAAGCGATCCTGAGATTAATGCATTCAACATTTCAATGTCCGAAACATATCAAATACTTTTTATTAACCTTAGTTGGAAATTTAAGTACTTTAAAGTTGTTTTTTTGGGTTATATTTTAATTATGGATTAAATTTGGGATTGTTTTTTTTTTTATGGAATTATGTATATTTAGATTATTTTTGAGTTGAAGTTGTAATTTATAAAATTACAGGGTTAACTGGTCATGCCGATTGACCGTCCGTCACAACCCGGTTTAACCGGTTGGACCATTTTTTAACTTCATCCGGTATGATTAAAATAACAGTTTTTAAAACATTGTATGTTTCTAATCTAATTACAAACCAAACCCCGTGTTAAAATCCGTAAAATGTAATGAGGTATGTATTCTCAACCTATGGGGGTAATCGTCATTCGAGTCCTGAAAAGTTATCATAGTGGTTTAGGCTTCTGATGTGGTTCCAACGGTTGATCGTTGGCCAAAAGAAATTAAGATAGAACCTAGAAGAATTCAAGATAGGATTTTAGATCAATTTTCATGCATATCATACTTCATAAACCAAATCCCTTATATGTGGTTACAAGAAAACAATGACCACTACTAGAGATCATGGGGAAAATGGGTAATAACATTACCTCCCACTCACCCACTAACCTAATTACATAAACAATTAAAACCAAAACTAATTCAAATAAATAAACAAAAGAAAACTAAAGCAAACATCATTGTGAAATTGAGTTTGCTCCTAATTCTTTCCTCCTAGAATCCCAAACATATAAAAACTTAAAAAAAACCAGTGTTGTAGAAATCGTTAGACGCTAGTTGAGCGGTGAAGTGTAAATTAGGGATTAATCAGGATTAGTCGAGATTAATCGAGATTAATCGGATTGTAAGTTTTATATGTAATTATTATAAATTGTATATATACTCACACTAATATGAATATAATACTTCAAAGTTTACATAAATAAGTCAGACTATGTAATTATAACAAGTTTTGTTTATTTGTGAACAAATTTAGTTCATTTTTACCAAAAATCACGATGTTAAAGAGCATTTATTTTGACCGAAGGAACTGATTAATGATAATCGGTTACTAATCGGTGAGAGGAGGATTAGCGATTAATCGAGGATTAATCAGAGACTAGTCGGGATTTTTACAACCATGAAAAAAACTATAACGGGTTTACCTCAAACCCAAATTAGGGCTCAAAACATAATAAAACAATCAAATCTGACATATTAGCATACATAATCAAATCGTCATTCACAAAATACCACAACAAATTCACCGCATACCCTTTTGGTACTTTTACTTTTGATTTCAAGCTCATCAGATACGAAACCAACTCATAGAATTATCCGCATCTCATTTGGATTGAAGATTATATTATGCCAGTCAAATCAAACCTCAATCACGATCTCTAGATTCTACAAAAAAAGAAAGCAAAACACCAACAGATCTAAATTGTTTTTGTATGAATGAGATTAGAATCAGTTCCACTATGCAAATTTTTTCACCGTATACCACGAAACATATTAACAGAGATGGTTAGAGTGTGACCTGCTTGTTTATCTCAATACCAATGGGGGGGGCTTGGTAACATTCCAGATAGGGACTACCTTGTGCATAGCCCCTTTCACCTTCAAATAAACATAATCGTCAAAAATAAATTTCTCTATCCAATCTCTCGATTTAAAGATCGATTTAGGGTGGATTGATATGTACACAACCCCGTTCACCTTCAGATGAACCTTGGGTTGTCGGAACCCTAAAGGTGCCCATGAACCACACTCTTTGGACCATGGACCAGTGGCTATGAAATTGCGACTCCATTGTTAAAGAGAGAGAGAGAGAGAGACAGTGAGCATCGGGTTGAATCTTTGCGTTCGAAGGTTTGGGGGTTTTTTGAAATTTGAAACCCTAAATTGGATCTGCCGATTCAAATGGATGGCGCAGTCAGGCTTGAAGGCTTAAAGGTTAGTATGCATTAAGCACATGTACATTATGGATCAGGTTATATACATGTCTTTAAACTAAGACCTTTTATTTTCTCTATCAATTATGTATATTAAAATAGTAAGACCATTCCCAGCAGCTCCCTGTAATTATGTGAGTAAGAGTAAGGTTTGTATAATTTATCGATGACTAAAAGTGGTTATGAGTTCATGAAAGAGAAATATTGAGTATTGTTTGTTTATATCCACATACTTAGAAAAATATATGGAAATGAGATTTTGGTGGATGGAAGACAAAAGTTAATAATGTTATTTTAATAGTTTTAATCAAAAAAAAGATAATAATAAAAGTATAAAAATATATTATTTAATTAAAAAATATATAGATGAAGAAGGTAGTCTAAATCCTCGTATTATTAAAAAGTAAAAAAGTAAATTCACGTACGGACACAAAAATTAAAGGGCAAACTTTGGTTGCAAACTGAAATCGTAATTCTGAATTAAACAACACATTCTTATTATTATAATACAACATCATAAAATGGTCACCAATTTAAAGGAATTTATACACACATACAAACTTTAAAAAAAAAAATCAAAACACTTGTCTAAAATGTAAATTTTAAAATCTGAGCTTCCATCAAATTCAAACCCCATCAATTGTTGCGTTCTTCAGGTTTCCCCCAAGCAACGACAGCAGACCACCACCGTGGACCCGTCCCTCCGGAACCACAAACTCCAAGCTCTTCCTCCCACCACCATTTTCACGCTGATCCGAGCTCAACTGCATTGTAAACGATGATGATATTGGGGACTTCATCGATGGTGGAACCAGTACCTGAGGTGGAATCAGTTGTTGCCTTTTAGCCGGCCTTTCCCGCGAGTCGATTGAATCGGACACTATGCTTATTCCTGACAAAGAGTAGGTGTGTTCATAGCTGCTCATGACGGTTGAAGCCGGTGCTTGAACCACCCCGTGAAAGAGTCCCGGTCCGATCCCAAACGCACCCCTTTTGGTTATGCTTGCTTCTTTTTCCTGGAGCATCGTGGTATGAGCCGCGCACAACCCGCTCTTCCCCCTGGCAAACTTCTCACACTGACCTTCACCGCCCCAATTGCACCGCTTTCCGCCACCATGAGCCTTACAGAAGTCGGTGCTACCCTGAGCCGACTTGGTACAGTTTTCGGTTCTGCAACGTTTCCCACCACCGTGCTTCACGCAGCAATCAGTTCTACCGCGTGCGCTTTTAGTACAACCAGCCACCGAACACCTCTTCCCGCCTCCGTGAGCCACACAAAAATTAGTCCCACCGTGCACGCTTTTCGGGCAGATCCCGCCACCGTCATGAAGGCACCGTTTCCCACCACCATGAGCTTTACAAAGCGGGGTGCTACCTTCAGCACCCTTGGTACAACCCGCAAACACACACCGTTTACCACCACCGTGAGCTTTACAATACATGGTGCTCCCCTGAGCCCCCTTACTGCACCCTTGAAACTGGCACCGCCGGCCACCGCCGTGAGATATGCACAAACCGATCTGACCTTCGGCACTACGCGCGCATCCCTCCACCTTACATCTCTTTCCACCACCGTGTTTAATACACAGACCCGACTTGCCCCTAGCGGCTTTACTGCAGCCTGATGGGTGGCCACACCGTCTCCCGCCACCATGAGCTATACAAAACTCGGTCCTACCTTCTGCACTTTTGGTGCACCCGAGATGCTGACACCGCCTGCCCCCACCATGAGCCTTACAGTACGCGGTTCTACTCTCGGCTCCCTTATTACACCCCGGTTTTTGACATCTTTGGCCGCCACCATGACCAATGCAGAACCCTGTAGCACCTCTAGCCCCTTTGGTGCACCCATCAAACTTACATTTCCTCGAATTGCTCGTTTGGTGATCTGAAATTGTTCCCATGGAATAATCCGAGATAGCGGATGGTTCAGAGCTTAACTGTGTCCCTTGGTTAGAGTATTCCACAGGCTCCAAGAGATTGTTCATTTGCATTCTTGGAGCCAGAAGTAGAGATGGCATGTAGCCACCAGATTTCTTTGCAGAAGTTGAGCCCTCATCAACAACTTTGTCAGAATTACACGATGCATCGTTTATTAAACCAAAAGAATGATCAGAAAGACCGAGTTTAAGAACCGAGTCACCACCCTCACACGATAACCCCGTGTTTGAAACAGCGACCGAGGCTGGTTTCTTGGTTGAACTTGATTGATAATCATTAGAGTATGCACTTGGTGTGGGTCCCAACCCAAGGACCAGTCTGCATCCATCATCGGGTGCATTATTTGTATTCTGGTCTATTGATTTTTCAGCAGTGAAAACATGTCCAGAACCCGCGTTTCCACCATAACCAAAGCAGTCCAAACTTAACGCGGTATTACTGTTACCGTTACAAGAAACAAATGCAAGACTATTGTTGAGATCCATTTTGGGATTACTGTAAACCATTATTTGTGGTAAATTTAGGAATTTAATTACCAAATCTACAATAATTTGTATATCAAGATGAACAGAAATAGAAAACTTTCCAATAGGCTAGCACTAACTCCACCACTCACAAAGCCAGCTGTGTCTGACCTGTCCATTCAGTTGGTGGTTTATGACAACGAGACCCACCCTATCGCGCTATGCAAACACATCGGTTCAAAGGTGTATCTGATAACATTTCTGGGATAGAATCCAATCACATAGTCAACATAGATTGGTATGTTTAGATCTGCAAACTCTCTATTCCTTCGTACTGATAAGTCTTCAAGCTTCATTCACCTGCAATCAGATGAACAGACATGTAAACAACATATTAGAAAAAGAGTTTTTGCTAAAAGGTTTAACAAATATGGATGTCATATGATATCAGTGACCTAATTCAAGATTTGAGCTGATTTTGCTCCAATTTTGATTCAACTTACAGATTCAATGCTTCATAAACATCATTTGGTAATTTTTCATTATTTGCAGACTCGAAAACCCAAAATTCTTTGATTTGCATAGATAAAAAAAACTATATTACTATATAATTAAAATTAGTTAAGTTCTTAATGCATAGATATAATCTAGGGACGAACACTTGGCACAGAACACATGATGTTTATGTTGAAGATGACGACAAAAAATTGGGGCCAACGATGAAGAAAGTCGATTTAACAAGCAACCACTTATCAAAAACTCAGATAGAATTGTGTTATCTCAATCTCTAATCCTGAGCAAAGTATACGAAAATCATCCAACTAACCAGATCTCCATCCGGAGCAATCAATTTCTAAAAATAAGAATAACTTAACAAAAAATAATCAAATTCCTCAATATTAAAACCCAAGCCCTAAACGTCGCATCATATAAGAAAACACAATCAACACATCAAAATCAATAGTAATCCAACTCAATATCCGGCTGAAGTCGAACAAAGAGTGAAATATATGTATCGAATTCGGAAATTCATACCTGATAAAGCAAAATCACGCGAATTTAACGGATCTAAGATGCCGGGCTTAAAAACTTCAGAATCGAACGAATAACAGTTGAAAGATTATAGAAAACTACTGATTGCGAAGAGTTTTAGAGAGAGTAGAGAGAGAAATTGGGAGAGAAAATGTTTGAACAAGTGGAGTAATAGTTAGGTAATGACGTGAGAAATAGAAGCTCAATTTGATATGAATTTTATTTAGTTACAAGTTTGATACCTCATTTATGAATTTATTACACTTCTGACATTAGTTATAGTCACACTCTTTCCATGTATTTTCATATAAGTGTGTTAATAATGTTTATATGGTAATGTTATGCTAAGAAGTCGTCTTATAGTAAGGTTATGTGAGAAGGGTATCAAACAAACCCTTACTGAACTTATTCTAGCATCGTTGGAACCCTTTCACGCCCCCCCCCCACACCCCACA
>WOUH02000003.1:3719650-3740096 GCA_009936405.2 Stevia rebaudiana | reverse complement strand
ATGGGCATTGATCATTAACTTGCTTGCGAGCCAATTTGTGTGATGATAGATCTATTGTGATTTGACCTACCCACCCTGCCGGTGATCACACGAAACTAAGACTATAGGGTAGTGGAGCTACGCCTAACTAGGTTGACAAGGTTTGATCTGCGATGGTTACTTGTTTAGTTTCCACAATTAGCCATATTGTACATGCTCAAATATATATCAACTATTTTAACTAATGTGAGTTAAAACCTATGTGGCTCACCAACTACTGTGCGTAGTTGACACTTGATTTTCTCAATGTTTAAGGTGTAGGTTAAGACTTACAAGATTGAGAATTATCATGTAGGACGAATGCCTAGTTAATCTTAATATGGTTTAGTTTGAAATATGTTATTTGGACAAGATGTTTAAGTTTGTATTTGTAATGACAATTTAATATTGTTAATTAATCTATGAAACGTTAATAGTAAATCATGAGCTTTTGAACAATCTCAGTCGCAGTGTCGCGCCCCGGCGTAATTCCGCCGTCCGGCCGGGGTGTGACAAGCATGTCGAACACGTGATAAGACCACGACAAGGTTGTGATTATAAAACTTTTAAAAGTTGTGATCCTAAACCATTCAGTGGCAAGAAAGACGCTGTAGCTACTATACAATGGATTCATGAGATGGAAGCAGTTATCGAAATGAGTGAATGTAGAGAGGATCGGGCGGTTAAATATGCGGCTCACTTATTTAAATCAGAAGCATGATACTGGTGGGAAACCATTAAGCAGGCTAGAGTTGATAGCTACAATGAAGTGGAAAGATCTAACGAAGCTAGTATTGGAACGATTCTGCTCCAAGAATGAAATGGATAAGATGGAAGTAAATTTTATGAAATTAGAAGCAGGAAATATGACCCACCGAGAGTATACGTCCAAGTATAATGAAATGTTTCAGTTAGTCCCTAACCAAGTAAATACTGAAGAGAAACGGACCCGAAGATACATCCAAGTATTTCCTTCTGAGATTCGTAAATTAATAAAACCCTAGCCCCAACAACATTCCAAGCTGCGATGGACATAAGCTCGGGAATGTACGATGAAGAATATGGGGAGGATGGTAGACCCGAGGATAAGAAACGAAAAATTTCTGAAGCAAAGAAAGAAGAGAAAGTAGAATCCGAACCAAATAAGAAATCCAGATTCGGAAAGAATCATAGATGTCCAAAATGTGAAAAGAACCACCACGAAGAATGCCGAAGCAGTATAGTAACCTGTTTCAATTGTGAGAAAACGGGACACTACTTCCAAGATTGTCCTGAACCTACGAAAGAAGTTAAATGCTTCATTTATGGGAGGACGGGTCATCTAGCCTCCGATTGTAGAAGAAGAACCTGATGCTTTAATTGTGGGGGTATAGGACATATAAAGATAAACTGTCCTAATTTAATTCAAAGCCCAACTCCACTCCAAATAATCCCTGCAAGCGGTGGGGATTTAGTAAAAGCTAAAGTTCGAGCTTTTACGATGATTGCTGAGGAAGATAGAATGGAGCCAAGAATGATAACATGTACGTTTCTTACATGCCTGCTATTGTTCTAATTAATTCTGACATTAGTATAAGTTTCATAACTGATAATCAATTGAAAATACAATTTCAATTGAAACAATTAGAGAAAGAAATATGACGGTTGATAGAAAATTTTCAAACGAAGGATTTGACGTAGTGTTAAGAGTGAATAGACTTGCAAAGAATAGAGCCCAAATTAGATGCAAGAAGCAGTTAGCACGCTTATGTAAGAAATCGGTATATATGGTTTATTGGGCACGGTTAAGAGGTTACTTAGTATACCAATCGATGTTAGATCACTCGGTAATAGTATCTTCAAAGGATGAAGGTGATACATGAGCAAGGACTCCTTAGGACAAAGGATGTTACGAATTACAATAAGGAAACATAATATAAGAAAGATTATGATATAAAAGTCATACGTCGATAAGCGACAAAATACTTAAGATAATATTGTTAGAAGCCCTAGAGATCAATAGGGGATATGATTCGGCTATGTTTGGAATGTGGTTGATACGCCGCTCCACTGGTATTTATACCTAGGTACTTCCTATATATAAACATTTCAGATATAGCAGAAGAATATCTCCTATGTGAGATCAGGGTAAGGTTATGGTAAGTTGATGTTAACCTTCATTAATGAAGTAAACGAATGCCTGGTAATTAGGACTAAGTGCGAATGAAGTAAAGTTATAACATTCGCATTGTGATAGCTAAAATCTCATAAAGTGAACGTCTGACATTTCATATAAACAGTGATAAGGAATATCACTGAATAATTGGAATAGATTAAGATTACACGTAAACTCTGATACAGTGAGAGTAAAGGTTTAATGGTGAGGTGAAGGACTTATCTTACAAAACTAAGAATCGGGATGGATAAGAATTAGCAAGGGCATGATCGTAATGTATCGAAGGGGTGGTGGGTTAGCGGCTGGGGTAACCCTACGTACACCCTGTATACAAACTACCTTCGGTACATTGGGAAAGTGTCATTGCTAGGTTGGTGAATTGGCATTAGAAAAGCTTGTTGCTATAACAAGGAAAAGCAACTAAGCAACGAAAGTAATATCGATAGTAAAGGTTCAATGGGAATATCGGAGAGGGCTCAAATGCTAAATGGAAAACATAGGAAGGAATGAGGAAGTGTTATTGATGTGGTGTAAACACATCATCTTTCCGAGCCCTTTTTGTTTGTATATTGAGTTGTTTATGTTTGTTTTTAGTTATTTTATCGTTGTTTTATCATAATCCGTGCTTGTACTTAAACTGATCGTATTTTGCATGAGTTCATGTTAAAATGGAGCATTATGAAGATTACCTGAAGAAAGCATGAGTCTCCGAGGCGAAACAAGACGGAAAATCGAAGATTTGCTATACAGTGAACCTACGCACCACGCGCAGCAACAGGGACAACCCTGCGCGACACGCGTGGCTGCCAAGTCTCCAGAATCGCGGGCCTAATTATTTTGTCCTACGAGCCACGCGCTGTTAACCTGTTTGAGCCTGCGCGACACGCGTAGGCCTGTTTTTCGACCAAAACCCTAATTTTCCATATAAATAGTTTGGCTGTTCCATTAGATTGGGGATCGATTCCAAACGGCTGCTTAGATGATTTTTGACGAGGAATCCATCAGAAGCTTCAAGTTTTGATCTTGATTAGGTTTAGTCTTCCAATTTGGTTATTTCTTGTTTAGTACAATCAGTCAATCATTGTTTTGGTTTGAATCTTTGTTTTCTTGAATGATTCTGCTATTGAACGACTTTGACATGTCTTTTACTACTGTTTTGATAATAAAGTTCATTGCTTTGATTGATTTGATGAGTATGTTAGGCTAAACGTATTGTAGTTGCCTAGGATGTGATGATTGTATGATTTATGCTTGATTGTTGGTTGATTGGACTATGATCCATTGTTTGGATTGTTCTTAGGTTAAAAACCCAGCCTTAGATTAGTAGCACTTGTATGAACTTGGTTGAATTAGCCATAGTTAGGTCTTAATCCCGTGTGTCTATAGCGGTTTGGTGATCTAAGTATGTGTTAAGTCTAGTAAACTATGGTTGTGCATCCTTGTCTTAGAATTAGTTGGTTTTGAGCTGTATAGGATCCTTGTCTTAGGAGTTATAGTCTTTAGCCAACCGAGTGTGAAAGTTTGAGTGAACTGGTACCCTTTATAGCTAGTAGATTGACAACCTATTTAGTTTGGGAACCTGGGAATTGGGAGATAACGTGACAGGTATCTACCCTAGGAGTGGAAGCTAACATAGGTGCTAAGTTTGGTAGACAGTCCATAGAGACCATAATGTCATCAGTCTAGTATCCTAATCTGTAGAAACCATATCCCCAAAGGTGAGTCCATGATCTAATTTGACTGCAACTGATTACTTGATTCTTAATCATCCTAGGTAACTACTTTTGTTTCTGATTGCTATTTGTTTTTTGCTTGTTTGCTATTATTTAGTGAAAAGACCATTTTGCCCTTAGTCTTATTTAAGTTGCATGACCTTATGAATTCCGAGTGTGCTGTATGGTTCTGTCCGTGAGTCCTTGGACGATACTCGGTCTTACTTGCTAAACTACTAATTGATCGGTACACTTGCCGTATATGTGTAGTTAAGAGCATATTGATCGTTTTTATAAATTTAATTCTTGACAGTGTTTTTGCATACGCTCAGCACACATCTACCTGAAAAGAGTGAAACGATCTGTTACAAGTGGCTTTGTGAAGACGTTTGCTATCTGATCTTGTGTAGAAATAAATGAACCCATAGGCGTCCTTGGTTAACCTTTTCTCTAACAAAATGAAAATCAACCTCAACATGTTTGGTACGTGCATGGAATACTAGGTCTGCTGACAAATAAGTAGCTCCAAGGTTATCACACCACAAGGTTGGAACACACTGTGTCTGAACTCGAAGTTCTTGAAGAAGCGTCTTAAACTAAGTCACTTCTGCAACAGTATCTGCCAAAGCTTTGTATTATGATATTGTGGATGACAATACGCTTACGAGCAGACCACGAGACTAAGTTAGAACCGAGATAGATTGCATATCTGCCCGTGGATCGACGGTCATCTAGACACCCAACCCAATCAGCATCATAAAAAGAACTAAAAGAGTTAAATGCCACATCAGTGTAAGCATGTAATTGTGCCGAGGACTTGTGTGTAAGCAAAAAGACTCTAGTTCGAGGTACCTTGTAAATACCTAAGAATCCACTTAACAGCACACCAATGGTTCTCAGTAGGGGAGTGCATGAACTGACAAAGACTTTGAACCACTTGATCAATCGCATGGTTGTGTAGTAGGCACACACGATCCGGTTTGGATGGATCGAAAAATCCCTATGGTTGTTGCAAATAAACAGTTTCTTGTAGATCGCCATGTAAAAAGGCATTCTAAATATCCAATTGACGAAGAGAACAACGTTGTGTGACAGCAATGGAAAGCACAATGCGAATAGTATTATATTTAACAACCGGACTAAATGTCTGTCTATAATTAATATCGGATTGTTGATGAAAATCTTTGGCCACAAGGCGAGCTTCATAGCGTGTAACCTTATCCGTTTGATCATGTTTGAGTTTGTACACCCATTTAAAATTAACAATATTGGTTCCAGAAACACGGGGAACTAGAGAACACTTACCATTTCTCAAAAGGGCCTAATATTCATCAGCCATGGCGTAACGCTAGCGAGTATCCATGTTGGCACCGGTAAAGGAAGTAGGCTCAACGAGGTGAGAATCAGTGGTGGTGTGAAAGGAAGTTGGGGTAACGGTCGGTTTGTTTTGGATTTTGTCATATGTGCGAAGGACGAGGAGGCGGTAGTGGTGAGGTGGTGGTGGAGGCGGTGGAGTAGTTGTAGAGTTGGAAGTAGAAGATTGGGTCGCGGCAGGTAGACGGGGTCGACTGTGGTGATTGGGTGTGGGCCGAAGCAGATGGTTTGGTTTGGGATGAAGGTGAGGATGGGTATGAGGATTGGTCCGAGTCGGTTTGAGCTGAAGGGGTAGAGGTGGTATGGGCTGATGGTGACTGAGTCAAAGGATTAGAATCAGGATGGGCTAGTAGGGTGTGTGAGGTGTTAGGGGCAGCCGTGGTTGTTAAAGGAGGTGTAGGGTAGGGAAGACATACGGGGAGGATGGAACTAGTGTGGGAGATCTAGTAGAGGGAACGCAAAATGAACAGGAAAGTTCATTAAAACGAACATGACGAGCAATGTGGACTCGATCAGAGACAGGATCCAAACATATGTAACTGTGATGTGAGGGACTGTACCTAAGAAATACCCAAGAGGTAGAGCGAAAATCCATCTTGTGTTTGTTGTAAGGACGAAGGTGCGGAAAACACTAACATAAAAAAATGCGAAGAAAGGAAAAAATCAGGTTTAGAATGAAAAAGTTGTTCAAACGGGGACATGCCGGATGTGGTTTGGGAAGGCATACGGCTGATTAGGTAGAGGGCAGTTTCGAATGCAAAGTGCCAAAATCTTTGAGGAACATGTGAGTGATCCAAGAGTGTGAGACCGGTTTCAACGACGTAACGATGACGACGCTTAACAAGTCCATTTTGCTCACTTGTATGAGGATACGAGAGGCGATGTTGAATTCCGAGAGAATAAAAGAAGGTAGAGAGAGAAACTCGTCTCCGTAGTGAGTTTGAACCGATTTTAATTTTGTTTGAAATTGGCGTTCATGAGAACGAACCGTTTAAAAGTTTCAAAAACAACCGATTTTAATTTTAAAGGGAAAATCCACATAAAACGAGTAAAGTGATCAACACATAATAAGAAATATTTATGACCATCACAAGAAGAAACAGGCGCATACCCCACACATCACAAAACATAAGATCAAAAACACTAAGTACTTTTATAAGTTGAAAGTAATAAATGAAGTTTAGAAGATTTCCCTATGGAACACGCATTACAATGAGAAATCAAACTATTGTCTGTAACAGGAAGATAATATTTAGATAACATAAAAGAAACAAATTTGTTGATGTGGATGACCCAAGCGATGATGCCAGATTGTGGAAGGAGCACGAATGGCAGAAAAAACAGCTTTCTTGATTGACTGAACTTGAGGGAGACGAATGGAATACATACCACCACTACTTGGACCCGTGAGGAGGGTAATGCGTGTAGACTTGTCCTTCACAACATAAAAGGTAGAATAAAATTCAAAAAAGACATCATTATCATGACAAAATTGTTGATCAGAAAGAAGATTGGTTTTAATTTTAGAAACATGTAGAATTTTGTTTAAGTAAAAAGTTTTTTATGGTGAGTAAAATCGAGAAGAACCGATATGTAAAACGGGTAAACCCTTACCATTACCAACATGCAGATTGTGCTCACCACTTGGTTTTAAATTGCGCGCATCTTGCGCGCATCTTGCGCTGATGCGGAGATGCGATGTCCAAAACGCAACGCAATCTTTATTGCGATGGTTTTACATGATGCGGTCATATTGCGGTGAATTCCCGCATATTGCGGCGCTCGCAGGTTGCGGTGTGATGCTCGCAACTCTTTATTTTCATTTTTCTTTCTGGTTTGGAACTGGGCAGGGCTGGAAATGATGAGGGAGATGGGGAAATAGTGAGTGCTTACCTGGAAAAGATGAAGATGACAGACCTAGAAGATGAAGAAGAAGATCAGGAGAACAAAAAGGTGGAGGCGGCTGAATTTAAAAAAAAAACCCTAACGTGTCCTCATAGTAGTCGGAATAAAGGAGTTAACCTAAAATCTAATATGGATATAATAATGGATGGTGTATATGGGCTTTTTTTTTCTTTTAGCCCAAGTGTAATAAGTGGAAACGGAAACTAATAATTAATAAATAATATAAGTTCCAAGCCTATTTTTTTTCAATAAATAAAAAAGGAGTTAATTTATATGGGTTCCTGCATAAATTGCTTGTACGTTATTCATAAAAAACTTGTACACACAAAGATAAAAGACTTGTTTTGGTGTTTAAAAGCTGAAAAAATGGAAATATGTCTATAAATAATTTTTTAGAATTTTTTTAATAGTAAACGCATCAAATACGTGATGCGCTCGCATCGCGCAACACGCAACGCGCAACGGATTTTTGGAGCAAACGCATCGGAGCGCATTTCGCAATTTAAAACCAAGCCGTAAACAACACAGAACAACTTAAGAGAATTGGACCTATATAATTGAAAGATCACCTCCCATTTGCTTCAATTTTGAATTTAAATTCTGTTTTTTTTCTTATAGTTGTTTGTTTTATTTCATTAAAGTTTTGGTGGTTAAGCAATAAGCTATTTGCTGTAATTTTTTCTGTGTGAAGTTAGAGTTTAACATTGTCATGGGCCAACTGGGCTCAACATTTTTTTTATCTATATGGTGAAATGACCCATTTGAAAACATTCATATTGAAGTCAAGGTGAAAGCCGAATCATACGCAAGGTCAAGCTTACAAGTACCACTCTTTGGTGTATAACTTATATACTGTTGCTGATGATGCAGATGAGGACGATGCAATGTTTATTCACTAATTTGAGTATTCTAAAAATCTTGATTTTATATATTTTCCTTACAGAATTCCTATGGTGGTCGCTTTACACACATGAGCTGATAAATGCTTTTTGTAACAAAAATATTAGTAGATTTATTATGTTTAGGTTAGGAAATGTCTTATCTTTGGAATCATAATCAGAAGCTCTAAATTTGTGTAAATTCATCAACTAATATATTGTAGTCTCCTTAATGCGTAAGCTCTATCAAGTTTGATGTTGATCTCACAAAAGTGCGTTTTTATTTGTTCATTTTCAAGTAAGTACACTTTGTTTCGGCAGCAACGCGCCGAGGCACGAATACTAGTTGAATATGAAACTAAGAAGATTCAGAAGAAGACGAAGAGATAAAAAGATGTTCATGCAAAGGAAATCGAGATCAAAGAACTGGGATAGCTAAGTACTTCTTATACGTTTGGAAAGTTAAGAGAGACTAGTTACACAACATGATAATAAGATTGACAAGGCATTTCAGTATATTAAGAATATGATGACTAAGTTATTAGATTGTTCACTGCATGAAATAACTTTTTGAGAGTTCTAATAAGGTAGTTGGATATATTTTCTGTGTGTTGATATTTGGCTATAGATGTAGTCCTCTATTGACCCGACTACAAGTAAAGTTTGTTGCTTATTTTGTTTTGTTCGTCCCTAGTTATCTTTTAAATGAATGAAATCATAACGGTAAGTAGTAAATTGCACTCATAGCAAAGCTATAAGTTGGGTCTAGGGATAATGGGATGTAGACAAATCTTACCTCTATCCTAAGGAAAGAGAGGTTGCTTCCAGGGATACTCTCGATACAAAATAGTAGACCAAAACATACATGGATAAAAAGCTACTTCTAACAAAGCAATGGTGAAAGACTGAAAGAGTAGTGTTTTATCCTGGTATGTTTAGTATTGTTTATTGTGGCTGTGGATCCGAAGCAGTCTCTCTTTCCTTAAGGATAGAGGTAAGGTTTGCCTACATCCCACTCTCTCCGGACATTACCTCCACATTAGAAAGACGCAAAACTTAGAGACATATATGATTCCATGTTTGACTATTTGAAACATAATATGATGATTCTTGTTGCAGAAAGCATGACGGATTCAAAGATCACTAATGATGACACTTATGGAGTCTTGTTGTATTATAAATACACAAAAATCCTTGATCTTGATGACCTCTTCACCACCTACACTTCGAACTGCAACTCACTCTCCCTTCTTGGTCGCATACGCCTGGCCCCACACGGTGTCAATGTCACCATCGGTGGAAAAGTGTCATCATTAAACCAGCACATTGCATTCATGTCTAAAAATCAGTTATTCGAGCGAACTGATTTCAAGCTAGCAACATGCAGTGAGCCCATAAACGACAAAATAGCAGAAGAATGTGGTTTTACTACTCTTTCAATCCGAATCGTTAAAGAATTAGTTACTTTTAGTTCCCACCCGCTTTTAAAACCACCTGAAATATCAAATGCGGGTCAGCATTTATCTGCTACTAAATTCCATTCGCTACTTCAAAATACTAATTCTTCAAACAAAATTGTTCTCTTGGATGCAAGAAATTTGTATGAAACAAGAATTGGGAAATTTCATGCTCCAAATGTTGAAACCTTGGATCCAGAAATCCGACAATACAGCGATCTTCCAACATGGTTGGATAATAATTCAGAAAAATTACGAGGGAATAATATTTTAATGTATTGTACGGGTGGAATCAGGTGTGAGATGGCATCAGCATATATCAAATCCAAAGGTGCCGGGTTTGAAAATGTTTCACAGTTATATGGCGGGATTCAACGGTATATGGAACAGTTTCCAGATGGAGGCTTTTTCAAAGGAAAGAATTTTGTTTTTGACCATAGGGTTTCAGTGGGCCCCTCAGATGGAAATGTGGTTGGTAACTGTCTTATTTGTAACTTCCCGTTTGATGATTACTCTTCTAGAAGCAGATGCAGATATTGCAGAATGCTGGTGTTGGTCTGCCACATGTGCAAGGGTAAGCGTTCGTTTTATGTTTGTGAGTTATGTCAGAAATACGGTCAGCTCTTTGAACCCAAACCTGAATCTGAACCTAAACTAGAACGTGAGCTAAAGGGTTCAAAAAAGTTGAGAATTTTGTGCTTACACGGGTTTAGGCAAAACGCGTCTAGTTTTAAAGGAAGAACCGCGTCTTTAGCTAAAAAGTTGAAAAATATGGTTGAGTTTGTTTACGTTGATGCGCCACATCAGCTTCAATTTATATACCAAAACAAAGAATGCGGTGAAACAAAATTTCCACCAAATAAAGTGTGCAGTAGAAAGTTTGCATGGTTTATTGATCCCGATACTGATAAAAACACAAATTTAGACTGGGAAATATCTCAAACTCCTTTTGATCCTCTTCAGTACCAGAAACAAACTTCTGGGTATGATGAGTCACTTGCATATCTGAAAGAATTAGTAATTAAAAACGGACCATTTGATGGAATTTTGGGGTTTTCTCAAGGGGCAGCAATGGCTGCTTGTATTGCAGCTCAGAAATTGTGTTTGAAAGGTGAGATTCATTTCAGATTTGTGATTTTGTGTTCTGGGTTTTGTGTTAATTTAGCGGAAAATCAAAAGAATTTAATCAACTGCCCTTCACTTCATGTATATGGTAGTAACCATGGAAAAGATACACAGATTGCATTTGATGCTAGTAGAAGGCTTGTATCGTTGTTTGAAGAAGGTTCTTCGGTCATAATCGAGCATGATTATGGTCATATTATTCCTACTAGATCACCGTATATTGATACAATCAAAAATTTTCTTAAACGTTTTATCTAGATTTGAGGTAAGGGTCTTGCTACAATTTCTCTAGATTAAGGTACGGTTCTTGTTGATTTAGACAATTATAAACATTTCAAGCATTGTGGAACGATCAGATTATGGTGAAGTAATGACCCATTGTTAGGTTTGTATCTTATTGTGTAATCGTGTAGCGATCAGATCATGTCTTGGAAAGATGGTTAATTACTTGATTCAGTTTTTATAATTGATACTGAGTACTGGTTTATTGACATGCTAGCCTATTGACCCGTCTACTACACGGATGTGTATTAAAATTAACATTATCACACAATCATAGGTAAAATAAATAGATAAAAATGAAGTAAATTCTGTTAACATTTATAAAAAAAAAATACAATTTGCAGGTTTTTAGAAAAGAAAGATTGAAAAAATAAATAGTATACTCATCCGTGTAGTGCATTTTTTATTGTGATCTCGTAAGATAGGATATTAGAATCCTTTAAATCCGGGTTTTTAAAAGGAAAGTCTGAAAATAAATCAAATTTTATGTTTTATAATCATGCACTTATTAAAAATATTTTATTAAAATTTTAAAAGATTAAGATCATGTTTAAAAGAATATATATTAATCAACTATGTGGTACGTGACTGATTTTTATTATTTTATTCGAAATGATAGATTATCATGTTAGTTAAGCATAATGACTTCAGTAAAATCAAAGCCAAATTAGAAACATTTAATTTTAGAAAGTACAAGAAACCCCTTTGACTTTATAGGCGTTTTCAGTAGTAAAAAACCATCTGATTTTAAACAGTATCCTATCTTGACTTTTAGCACATACAAGTAATGGAAATATAGATTAAAGGATAAACAAAGAAGTAAAACAAAAGCTATTTTTCGTTTGATTATCTCCCTACCAATGTCATTGTGACACGTAAAATAAAAATGGCAAACCTTTCGCTCTTTTGCTTCTAATAAGAAAACCGTTTTAATGTAATTTTTTTTTGAAATGATTAATAATAGATAGAACTAGAAAATTGCCTGGCGCGTTGCGTCCGGTCTTCCATTGCTTCGGAGCTTTATATAGATGTTTATCACATATGGTCAAAGCAACACTTTGCTTAGTCGAGTGCTTACCTTTTTTTTACTAAGGTTTTTATAAATTATGCCCTATATACAAAAGGGGCTATATAAAGATAATGCATTTCAAACATAATAATTAGTATAGTTTTAGATTCAAAGAACCCTGAATTTTAAGCTACTATGTATGTTGGTGATTTTGCCATCAACAAAATATGCTAAAAGGTACTTCTATATTTAACCTGAGGTGCTTAAAAGTTAAAGTTGTTGACAATAGTCTTTGTCTTAGGCACCGGGTCCGGAAAAGTTGTAACATCCGACATATCGTATCACCAATATTATCCGCTTTGCTAGCTCACAGCTCACAGATTTCCTTTTGGTTGCTCGTGTGAAAACTTCCCCGAGTGGTCACCCATCCTGGATTGTTGTTACCTGAGCACGCTTAGCAGTGGAGTTCTTCTCGCATCCCCTACCATTAAGCCCTAAAATGCGTTGTTGATATTAGATGCAAGACATTCCTTATGAACCAAAAATCTCTACCGTGTCACGACCGATGTGGGATTTGCCTAGGGTGTTACAATTGCCCCCCTTTGTAGCATTTAGCATCTTGTATCACCAATATAATCTGCTTTGCCAGCTCATACTTGGCGGATTTGCTTTAGATTGCTCATGTGAAAACTTCCCAGGGTGGTCACCCATCCTGAATTGTTGTCACCTGAGCACGCTTAACTGTGGATTTCTCCTCTCATCCACTACCATTAAGCCCTAAAGCGCGTTGGTGATATTAGATGCTGGATATTCGTATGAACCAAGATCTCTCATGTGCCAAGGCCGATGTGTGATTTTCCTAGGGTGTTAAAATAACCCCCTTTGGACTCATCGTCCTCGATGAGGTTTCCCCACTATCCTTTCCTGTATGTGGGACTTGCCTACGGTGTCCCTCTGACACCCCCCGGGAACTCATCATCTTCATTGATGATGTATGCACCACCATCCCAAACGGCACATGAGTAGCTCTGATACCATTTGTAACATCTGGCATCTTGTATCACCAATATTTTCCGCTTTGCTAGCTCACAGCTCACAGATTTGCTTTTAGTTGCTCGTGTGAAAACTTCACAGGGTGGTCACTCATCTTGGATTGTTGTCACTTGAGCACGCTCAACTATGAAGTTCTCCTCTCATCCCCTACCATTAAGCCCCAAAATGCGTTTGTGATATTAGATGCTTGACAATCTTTATGAACCAAGATCTCTTCTATGTCATGGCCGATGTGGGATTTGCCTATGATGATATAAAAGTTAAGAAGATTAGTCCAAATATGAGTTGAGCTTTAATCCAAAGAACAATATATATATAAAGAAGGTGGGCAAAATATAAGAAATGTGACTTAGTCAAGACAACCTAAATCTTTCCCCCCAGACTGAATTCCTAACATCATACTTTACAAAGATCAAGAATTTCCTTATTTTAGAAATGAACCATCATATATATCCATATATATACTACTTTAATATAGATATTGGAGAGGGAAAACGGATGTACAATAAATAAAACACACAATGCATCACTCTATTGCATATTGTCTTGAAATTAAGACTTGTATAAATTTTAAAGCTTGAAGTATAAGCGATAAAGCAACCTTTGATTCTAGAGAACATGCACTCGGGTAATCAAAACCCTAGATCCCATTTCAAATATTAAATCAACATTCGTTCATTCTCTCTCATAATCACACTCGAACTAGACTCCTCTACCACCAGGCCAGTCACAAAGCAAGGAAGATTGGGGGCCGGTGTGTTACGTCACCAACTTCTTGACCATCATCATCCTCGGTGTCAGCCTCAACGTCTAGCACGACTTAATTCTAGAGACTTGGCGCACCAGAAAGCCCTAGAATGCCTCGAGTCTCATTAACATATTGTCACAGCGAATACTATAATTGGTTGCGGAATTGGAGATCTAATAGTGATTCTGGTGCTTTATGCACTTTGATTTGCTCATAGTAAGTGGTTTGTTAGTGTTTCTAATAATAATGTTTGATCATTCAAAAGCGAATCGAATTACTTTAAAATTGGAGTGTAACTGATTGTTCTGACATTATATTTTTTCTTAAAATATACTGCAACTTTTGTAATCTGCATGGACCTACGCTTTGATAATGATGGTGAATTATTTTCTAACGAATATAGTCATTAGGTGTAACTTGCTGTTTTTTTTTTACAATGTATGATCTTTTTAATTGCTCTTGGAATGTTGGCTTGAAATATGTTGTTGTATCTTGTTTAGTTGTTGAGGTTTCAAGTGTAAATTGTGTTTAGTTACAACAAGATTTATTACATGTTTATGGAGCACTGCTTTGGTTTTGTTATTATGGAGCACATTGATCTTGGTAGAGTAAGTCGGATTGTAACCAAGTAAAATAGAGTTAGTTACATAGCTACATTAGTTAGTCGGTTGGTTAATGGTGATGCTTTACTGGTATAATTTGATTAATTTTCTTCTTTCTTTTGTTTTTTTTTCAAGGAAAATTTGGTGATGAATCATGAAGACACACCCATAAAAAACAAGGTAAATGTAAATAATGATCTAAGTGTAAGCCATGTTTTTTCATTGGGTTAATAGTGTATTGTCTCATGAATTAACCGTCAAAAATATGGATTTCGGGTAGTTTCTTATGATTCTTGAAGTTGAAATTGTATAATTGTGTATGCACAATTGTAGCTATAAATGCTTATCTTTGTTTGCATTCCAGGTAACTTTCAATGCTGTTGGGTCACATAATAGAGTTTTGATGTTTCCGATATATAATGGGGTTCTCGAGTTCCCGATGTAGTTCTCGAGTATGTTTAATGGGTTCGGTGTGTTTGAGTTAGTTTAGATTTCGGTAATAGTCAATGGGCCGAAAAACCTTATTATGTAATGGGTAGTATATAAACCCAAAGTTGGTCATTTGTGTAGTTAGAAGTTTACGATATAGGGTTTATTCTCTCTCAAGGTGTTCGAGTTCATTGTACCAGTCGGTTCTCTTAGGTTTACTCTATGAGATGGTGACTTGTCCACAATTAACAGGATATTCCGCAAGCTTCAATGATCATTAAGTCCATTTAATGATGATAAAGTTCTAACCTTTCTCTTTTATATTTGTTCATTTGCTTTAAAAAGATTTGATAATGCTGATTATTTGATATAAGTCAAATCCACGATCTATGTGGATGTATTGACAGACTCAATACATATGACACATAATGGTCATGCTTTCTAAACTTTAATAAGTTTTAATATAAGACATTTGAAGGTTATATATGTGTATCTTATGTTATTCTGTTTAGATATACAGGATTTGCAAAGGATTGATAGCTGCTGACAGCTAAATTGGAACTGCTGATATGTACAAGTGTTGGTTGCTGATGTAGATCATCTCTGCTGATGAGGAAGTTGGATACTTGGAAGATTAAAGTATTTTTGTCTGCTAATGAGTATAAGTCTGTGTTGCTGATGTTATATTGCTACCGCTGACACACAAGCCTTAGAAGAAAATCTACTAAGTGTCAAAATGCAGTCTGTGCTGCTGACGCCTAACTTGGTGGCTGCTGACGTTATATTTGACGACTGCTGATATACATATCAAGCGTTGAAGACTTAGATAGATTTTATGTTATTTTTCATTTGTAATGACATCAGTTATGACGTGTATAACTGATGTGACGTTGTTTCTTATCTTGGTTAGTGCAAAACAGTTAGGACAGTTAGGTTAGATCTGATATTTGCCTATAAATAGGCCTGTTATAGAATTAGTCTATACGCTTGATACACACAAATTACACACTTTTGCACACATTACTGTAATTCTCTGCAGATCTGATATCAATACAACTGCCCTTTCTCATTCAAATCATTTGTTCTTTATTTGTTCTTGTTAATTATGACTTAAAGATAAACTGATTGTGTTTTCATTAATTAGATATTCATCTTAACTTGAACTGATTGCTTGTTTCCACCATATAATCAACTGAAATCATGACTTATTGTTCTTATATCAGATCCAAATCTCGATCCTGACAGGTTCTTAGAAACCGAGTGCACTTGTTAATCAATCGACAAGCTTTATTCATCTTCTTTGTGTTTGTCTTGTTAATCTTGCACACAAACAATACCATTTCGCAACTTTGTTTGTGTTTAAAAATCGATATCGGTTTTAGATCCTGATAAGTAACTAACAATTGGTATCAGAGCCTTATAACAAGTGTTTGGCTCAGTCGAGATATCGATTCTGCAAGAAAAAGGAAGACGTTTTTTGATCTTGGTGTTCTTCGTGGATTGGTGATTATTTGCAAAGAAAAGAGGCGTTTGAATTGTGTTAAGGAGATCTAGATAAAAGTTTAAAGGATTTGTAAAAGAAATCAAGATAAAATTTTGGAAGATTTGATCAAATCCTCCAAATTTTTGATTTTTTGGAAATGTTCTCGAATTTCTATAAAAAAAAAATAAAAAATAAAATTCGATTTTGTTCTCAAGTTGAGTTCTTAAGTTTTGTTCTCGAATTGGTTCTCGACAGTGCGTTCTCAAGTCAATTCTCGAAGTTTCATTTCTTATCGAGAAAACATAGTTCTCGACTTCATTCTCGGGTCTCGGTGTTTAGATTATTTCAATTGTGTTCTCGAAACTATTATCAAGGATGTTTGGTGACACTTGACAACGTCTGCCGTCGCTCAAGAACTACCAGATTTATTCTTGAAAGGACTACCCGATTCGAGAACGAATTCAGACACACAAATGGATTCATCAAGTATTCTTACTGCTGCACTAGCTAGCAAACAAAATAAACTTGATGCTGGCAAGGATCACGTGAAACATGCCGTCATGGTATGCCTTCCTGCTGATGGTGATGCAGGTTCTTTCTTATGTACTCAAGCTTGTGTTGATAAAGAAACTAGTTGTAGGGTTCACAATACAAATCTGCTACTTTATATGTCACGCCTAGAATAGGAAAACTTAAAGTTTAAGAAAGAAAATAAACGCTTAACGGAAAAGACTGAAGCTCAGAAGATTGATATAACACTTTTAAGTAGAGAGATTAAGTAATGCAAAAAGTGTTATACAATCCTCTAAAGCTATTCTTGACAAAAAACTAAATTTGAAAATGCTGAATTAAACTTTAAGAAGTTTGATTTATCATCTGCAGTTTTAGAAAACATGCTTCAGAATCAAATGAAATAGCAAGAAACCAAGGGCATGGGTTATGTAAATCACTTCAATGATGGTGATATTAAGCCAACGGTTTGGGTAAATGCTAAGGGTGGGGAACACAGTAATGTTTGTGAACAAGAGACACCTTTGACAGTAATCGACGCTAGAGGTAACATTTATATGAATAACCCTCCACCTCTAAGCAGCAGTCTAGTTTACACACCTGTGACTGAACAAGAATTGAAAATTTCTGCATCCATGAGGTATGGTAAACCGAAACTGAAAAGGTAACGACTACAAGTTCAGCTAAAATGACTGAATTTGAAGTCCACCAAACATCTTCTAACCCATCTGATTCATGTGCAGATAGAGTGATTGTAGAGGATTGGACTGACGACGATGATGAGTCAGCTGAACCCATTGTTTCTAATAATAAATTGCCTGGAAAACAATTCTCTATTAATCGTCATGCTTCAAAACCTATGGATTTTTCAGTTTTACAAAAATCAGTACCTTTTGTTCCTTCTAGGTTAAAAACTGACGCATGCTTGAAGAATGCTGAGATTAATTGTTGGGATCTTACTCTTTTGGACTGGGATCTTATTAATAATATAAATGATTCAATGTCTGCTTGTAGTTCTACTTCTCTTATTGATTCTAAGGTTGATACATGTTCAAGTTGTGACACCCGTCAACTTTTCATGTCCGCTTCTGACTTATTTCGTACGTACAATTATACGTGTTAAACTATATACGTGAACTATAGTCTTGAATACTTATATATTTAAATATGTAAGTAGGCTTTGTCTAATGAACGGGGAAATGACATACAAACTCCAAATAGTGAACGAATTTAGTGCTATTACACAAGACATGACAATCTTGATGCACCTACTATCCCGGGGTCACTAATAAATATTTAACGAATAATCAAAATCCTAGACACATAGTGTCGGGAATCCGAACGCATAAACCAAAATTCTGAAAACGCAATCAGGATAACCAAGAATTAATTATCTCTATATATACATATATTTAGACGCATACACATGCATACACAAGGAACTAAATATTGAGTTTTATTATATAATATTTCATGTACATGAAAGAAATCTTATAATTTATTGAGAAGACCATGCTTCCATCTTGCAAAATCTTTGACCACACTCCACCATCCCTAACTATAATATTCACAAGCAAGACACCATATCCACTCAAGATTATAAAATAAAACAGCACCACATCCTCGTTTCCCTCACTTCCTCTACGGCACACACTTAATTTCTTTTTTTTTTCTTCCTTTTCCCTTGACCGAAACCCCCATATCACCACATACTTCCTTCTATTTTTTTTTTTTTTTTTGCTTATTTTAGTGGAGCAACACATTCTTGGGTTATTCGGAAGATTTGGAAGGCTTGGAGGGTATATCTTCACCACCTACGTTATTGTGGATATGTCTTTCTCAAGATTATTTTGATCTTCTCTTCTTTGTGGGTTCAAAACACTAACTCTTTTTTTTCGCTTATTATTTACATGCACACAAGTAACCATACATATCTTCCACTTTTGTTAACAGACCTTGAGATGGTTATGAAACACTCTAAATTATCTAAATACTATGTTTAAATGATCATGATTCTTATTATGAGAAAAACCTTAAAAATCAGGTACAAAACTTTTAAATAAAACATCATATGTGTATAAAAGTTTTTGTGGTTAAAACCACACTTTAAGCAAGCTCACGAACAAAAACCATAAATTGTAAACTTATATAAGTGTGTGTATATATATATAATAACATGATCTTACAAGAGGCTATTAAAAGCCTTCTAAACACATGATTATGTGCAAAGATATGACTCTTGAACAAATAAACATGGTACGGTTTGGACAAAAACATGTAAGAACCAAATACACAAACCAAAAAAAAAAATAGGAAAAAGGGCATACACGAAAACTAATTTATACACGGTTTTAGAAGCTCAAATTTTTATATGTTGTATATGGTACCTAGTCTGGAAGATCTCGAGAAAACGGATAAATAGAATAATAATGCTTAAACAATGTTATAAACTCTAGAGAAATTACAGATGTCTTATAATTTACTTAGGAAGACCGTGACCAAATTTCATAGTTTTTGAAGATGTGGAACTATGTTTTCTAAAACGGGACCATTTAATAGATTGAAAATGAAAAATTTGAGAAAATGATTTTATGAAAGTCTAGGAAAATTACAGTAGTCTTAATATGTTAATAATAAGCTTTCCTAAAAATTTTAGATTTTTCTGAAGTGTCTAAGTATTTTTTCCTATTTTCCTATATTAAAATAATAGTAAATAATGGCTATTTAATGGGAAAAGTACTTCTGCTTTGAGATAAATTATCAAAACTTAACAGAAATTTTTAAACATAGAAAAAGAATTAGGATAAAAATTTCATACTTTTATAAGTTATTTAACTATTTTTCCACATCAAAATAATAATATGAGCTCAATGGAAAAGTAGTTGTACTTTCAGAAAATTCACCAAATTTTTACAATGAATTTTATTTCATGAAAACCAACTAAAAAATAAATTTGAGGCAATTTAGAGTTAAAACAATATGATTTGTATTTTTAATTAATAAATAATATTATAAAAATACAAAGTTACAAAATATTACAAAAACGAACTTAACATTGTGAACGGGATCAAATAATAATCCTAAACAATAGAAAATCATATTCTAAGGATTAATTTGGTAAGGCATGTCATTCAGTAAAAATCGGAATCAAACCGCGTACGTGGTACCGACTCGATAAGCGGTAAAACACGCAACCGACAACTGAACTTTGACTAACACATAAAGGTGAACAATTGTACACATAAATATATGTATAAGAACAGAACCTAATAGACTGATGATGAGAACTTAATTTGTCAAGAACACGAACGTAAACGAATCCAAACTATTGTAGTATTCAGGCTATTTTGAGCTATGTACTTAGGAGACATTGTATGTACTGAGGAGACTATACTCATCATAGACTGTGAGTTCATAATTCCCCTTTTACTGTTTTCATGCTTTTAACTCGGGGTACTTCTGAACAAATTGAACTATTATTTTCCTGTCATTATATGATTGTATGCATGTACAATGTGGTCTTACATAAGATGGCCAGTTCTAGAAAATTAAGTCCCCTCTGATAGAGAACACAATCAGTTAACTCACGGAACGAGCCTAGTGGTGAATATTGATAGTACTATTGGGCTTGACAACCCCTTCCGCTAGTGGCAGTCGCGCTGCCCGAACCCCTGTTTAGGGATAGTGGATGTTTATTACCATGAAC
>WOUH02000003.1:3708254-3719550 GCA_009936405.2 Stevia rebaudiana | reverse complement strand
TCGTGATGAGAGAGAGAGCAGATCGTGATGAGAGAGAGAGCAGATCGGAGAAGAGAAGAGCCGTTTCCGGCGTCGTCTCCGGCGTCGTCTCCGGCCAACCCCATGACTAGACCCTCGTCTCTTTCAACCGGTCCTCACTCGCGACAGTAGTGGTGGCGGTGCATACGAGCGACGGCGGCGATGGTGGGTTCGATCTTGTTTTGACAACGCCAGACCACTAGAGGTGGTGGCGGCTCACCTTCCCTCCTCCAACCCTCTCTTCCTTCGTCGCTGCAAACCAACGCCAGACCCTCCTTCAATCATCAGCTTCCTCCACCTCGGCCCCGATCGGTGTCCACTTCCCGTTTTTCACCACCCCGATTTCGGGGAGTGGTGTTCCCGCAAAATCCCGGACGCCACGTCGGCTCCCCGAAGGGTTCCCCGACTCCACTCCGCTTGCCCTAACATACGTGTTTTAAGTTAGTTTAGAAGGTTTTAAGTTACTTTAGAGCATTCACATCAATATCTTCTTCTTTATTTCTATAATTCACTAAAAATCACTATATTTTATCTCTACAATTCAATTAAATAATATTTTTTTATAACTTTATTACTACTTTTCTCTCTCCTAATCAATTAAATAATATTTTTTTCTTTTTTCTATTTAATTAAATAATACTTTTATACTTTTATGATTACATTTTACTCTTTCAATTTATTTTGATGAACAGTATTTCTCTATATTTACTAGTTTCATCAGTTTCTCTATATCTTCCTACTAACAAGAGCTATTATACTATCTATATAATATAAAGATTTCATATTATAAAAAACCAAATGCGTATGCTTTTAGAAGAATAAGGATAAAAGAACGATAAGTTTTGAATGGTCTAACCAATATTGAATATTCCAAATGAGTTTACAACAAAATGTTGTTTATTCCGTGAAAACAAGAACGGTGATTTCAGTAATTTAAGATCGGTGTTCTATTTTTCCTAATAGGCGGCGGTAGTTGTGGGTCCAATCCCGTGCGTGCGTTTGACCCCGTTATGCTCTCCCAGTGTGTCCTTTTCTTTTTCTTTAATAAAGATAACATTTTTATATAATTTAACCGTGAAGAAACAATTATCTTTGACAATATGAATTATGAAGTTGATATAAAAGATCTGTATGCAAATAAAACTAAAATCAAGAAATCATCTTGTTTTTGACATTTAAAAATTCTTGGAGTTGAATCCCCAACTAATCCTCTCTCTCTCTTCTTTTACAACCTGTTGTCTTGATGAGAGAGAAAGCACAGAAAAAGAGAACCTTTGACTAAATTTCACGACGACTTCCCTCATCCCCAATCTCTCTCTCTCTGATTAAAGCAAAACCCTTAAATTTTTGCTGTAGATTTCATCAATTTTAAGTGTTTCTTGAAGTGGGTCTTTTTTATTTTGTGACAGATTCGATTTGTGGATGATATAGATACGTTTTATCTGTATCTAAACCTAGGATTTGGTGTTTAGAGTTCTGGGTATTTTGAATTTCTTGATCTGACTGAATAATTGATGAGAAATCTGGGTTTTTAAATTCACCGACCCGTACCCGGTTTTGAGAAATGGATCGGCGAGTCTCTGTGATTTCAGCTTCTGTTCTTGTGTGGTTGATATTGGTTTTCAATAACTTGTCAAAGGTTTATGGGAATGCTGAAGGTATGTTCTTTTCTGTTCATGAATCCGTATTTTTTTGACTTTTCATTTCCGTTTTGTTTGTGTGTTGACTTTGGAGCTTAATATTCTTGCTTAACCAGATTTATTAATTAGTGAAATTACTTTTCGTAATTTTGTTGAATTGATTTGAATCATTATAGTCCCAATTTAAGTAGCTTTAGTTCTAATAATAGTTAGTGGACACCTAATGAGTATGTAGTTGTAGTTCCTAATTTTGACCCTAATTGCAGATGGATGATATTTATCTTGTTTGGAGTTAAAAGTTACCAATTTATGATGCCTTTTGTTTTTAATTTTGACTCTAAATCACAAATTGATGATTTTTATCTTGTTTTGGAAGTAAAATTTACAGATTTATCATGTTTATTGTTCCTATTTTGATCCTAAATCACAAATGGTGGTATTTATCTTCTTCTGAGAAGAAAATTTTGTCAATTTATACCTCGTGCTGTTTTTAGTTGACCCTAAATTTCTAGTGGATGATATTTATCTTGATTTGGAATTAAAATTTACCAATTTATGATGTTTTTGTCCCTACTTTTAAGCCTGTACCCAAATGGATGTATTTGTCTTGTTTTGGAAATTAAATTTACCAATTTATTATGTTTTTATTTCTCGTTTTGACCCTAAATCAGAAATAGATGCTATTTATCTTGTTTTAGAATGAAATTTTACCAATTTATGATGTTTTTAATATGGTTTGATGATTAAATCTGATGTTAAAAACAGGTGATGCATTGAATGCTTTAAAGACTCAATTAGGTGACCCGAATAATGTTCTTCAAAGTTGGGACGCGACTCTTGTGAATCCATGTACTTGGTTTCATGTTACATGCAACAACGAAAACAGTGTTACACGAGTGTAAACTTTTATTTCTTGTTTTGATATTATTCAATTCTTTAAATGAAAAGTGATCTTTATTCGATTGAATACTATCATAATTAAAGGAAACTGTATATGCAGTGATCTTGGAAACGCAAACTTGTCGGGTCAACTGGTTCCACAGCTTGGTCTCCTCTCTAATTTACAGTATTTGTAAGTCACTGTAACTGGTTTTCTGATCTTCAAATTTACAGATATGGATCATCTGCTTTGCACATAAGAGTAAAATGAAGTTTCTTTTTTACCCTTTATCCCAAACTAATGTGTGACTTTTTTTTCCATTTCACAAAAGAAGGTAAATTTTTACCAATTTTTCGACTAATTTCTTTTTAAATTAGTTTTATTTTCAAATGCTCAAACATCTGATTATTACTTTAAACAACAGAAGCACATCCAAACCCTGTTTTCGATTATTCAGTATCACATAATTGTTTTCAAAACACACATCTATAAATAACATGGAAGACGCGTAATTCATATATACACTTTTTTACATGGAATTATGATTTTGTTACTTGATTCTTTTTTTGTACCATTAATACTGATAAGGTGTTTATTGAATATTTTTACAGGGAACTTTACAGTAATAATATTACTGGAAAAATTCCTAATGAGCTTGGGAACTTAACAAACTTAGTGAGTTTGGATCTTTATCTCAACCGTTTAGACGGTGTGATTCCAGAAACATTGGGGAAGCTTCAAAAGCTTCGTTTCCTGTACGAATTCTTGTAATTTATTTATTTATTTATTATGTTTATATTATCATTGTAAAGTCATTTTTATTCTTGTATTTGTTTGCTATTTATGTTCATTGGTTGAGGTTTTTCATTCCTTTTTTTGTTTCACATATTTATTTCCAAGTATTTCGGTATCATTTTTTGCAAGGGCAGTCGTCTTAACAACAACACATTGACGGGAACTATTCCACTGTCATTGACAACCATAGATTCATTGCAAGTTCTGTGAGTATTAAACTGTTTCTTTTTTCGTTTATTTTCGTGCATATATATTATTACTGAAACACTTATTTTCTTTATTTATATCTTTAATGTGTACCTTAGTGATCTTTCAAACAACAATTTGAGTGGAGATGTCCCAGTTAATGGTTCCTTTTCTCTCTTCACACCTATCAGGTATGCATAAAGCCATTTTTTTTATGTAAATGATTAAACTGTTATTTATTTTTCTTTTTTCTTTTTTTAAGTTTTGCTGGTAATCCTAACTTGCGACCTCCTCCGAATCCTCCTCAAGCTCCAACTCCACCGAGTTCCCAATCTCCTTCTGGTACATAGTTTTATTTTTTACATTTACTTTTACTTTTACTTTTACTAGGTCTTTAGTTTCCATAATAATTTTTTTTATAAAGCAATTTAGGAGGTTGTGTGCACTCCTCCGGGCGTGTTCTATTTTTAGATGTTTCTCTATTTTGACGTATGTTTTGAAGTGTATGTAATTTTGGTAACATGTTATTTCAGTCGGGAACAGTGCCACTGGGGCTATCGCCGGAGGAGTCGCTGCTGGTGCTGCACTTCTGTTTGCGGGGCCCGCGATTGCACTTGCTTGGTGGCGACGCCGAAAACCACAAGATCATTTCTTTGATGTACCAGGTTTGTAGAACGCCACTCGATTACTTCATTTACTATTTTAGTAGGTCAAATGAGTTGAACGGGTCAAAGATTTAGATCTTTATTGTAACAATATTGTTTTAGTAATTATGAACCATGCATTAGTCATTTATTCAAAAAAGGACTAAAAAGTGTTTGTGGAATCCTCAAATCACGTATAGTCACCATAAAAGACAAATAAAATTAAGAGTTAGTTACATAGATGGTCCCTATGGTTTGGGTAAAGTAACATGTTTGGGTACTAAGCAAAAAAGAAGTAACAAGTTTGGGGTGAAATGACCAAAATACCCATTGACTAGTCAAATCCAAAGGTTACTTTTAGTCATTTATACCCTAATTTAGTGGCAAAGTTAACAAAAGTTAGCCTTACTACAATAATAACCAAGCTGCTTACAAAATTGAAAGCAGAAAACCCTAATTAATTGTTTATTTACTCATAAATTATAAATATCTGCAGCCGAGGAGGATCCGGAAGTTCATTTAGGACAATTGAAGCGGTTTTCTCTTCGTGAACTACAAGTTGCAACCGACAATTTCAGCAACCGACACATTCTGGGGCGCGGTGGATTTGGTAAAGTTTACAAAGGGCGTTTGGCGGATGGAACTTTAGTAGCTGTAAAAAGGTTAAAAGAGGAAAGAACTCAAGGTGGAGAGTTACAGTTCCAAACAGAAGTTGAAATGATTAGTATGGCGGTGCACCGAAATCTGCTTCGTTTGAAAGGATTTTGCATGACACCCACCGAGCGTTTGCTTGTTTATCCGTATATGGCCAATGGTAGTGTCGCTTCATGCTTAAGAGGTATGGTGTTTGGATGCTGTTATGTTATTTAAAGTTGTGGTAATCTTATTCATTCTCAACATATGGAAAATCTTGCTTGTTTAAGGAATTTATATAGTAACATGGTCATACTGAGATTTTTTTTTTTTTTTAAATTGGAATCCCTAAACTAGAGTAAGAAGTCTTTCATTTATGTTAAATTGGGTAAGTTGGTAAATTTTGTTTTATATTTGGATGATCAGTTTTGCTACTGCGGGTATACAACTGAGATTATTTTAAACGGACATAATCTTCTTATCCAGACACTAAATCTGATTGGATAAAGTTTAGAGAGATCTTTCATTAATTCAGTTTCTTGAAATATGTATTAACAATTTTTATTGATATGGGAAAGTGAGAACTTAAACCAGATCAATAATTTCAAAAAATAAATTTTTTTCTGTATTGTGTTTTTTTTTTCTTTATAATTGTCTTTTTATAAAAAAACGAGCAGCTCGGTAGCAATTATTTGAATCTGATCTTTATTCCTTCGTGTGTACCAACCTCTGACTTGACCTAGGTGGTCAAACCTCTAACTTTCTTTACTAAAAAAGAAATCAACATGGAAAGAAATTTGAACATAGGCTTATAGTATTGCTAACAACTTGTTTTGAATGATTAATGTAGAGAGACCTGACAATCAGGAGCCGCTCGATTGGCCAATTCGGAAGCGAATTGCATTGGGGTCTGCAAGAGGTCTTGCTTATTTACATGATCATTGTGACCCGAAAATCATTCACCGCGATGTGAAAGCTGCAAATATATTATTAGACGAAGAATTTGAAGCAGTTGTTGGAGATTTCGGGTTGGCTAAACTTATGGATTACAAAGACACTCATGTTACAACCGCGGTGCGTGGTACAATCGGACACATAGCACCGGAGTATTTATCAACCGGGAAATCTTCAGAGAAAACAGATGTTTTCGGGTATGGAGTTATGCTTCTTGAGCTCATAACTGGACAACGTGCTTTTGATCTTGCTCGCCTTGCTAATGATGATGATGTCATGTTGCTCGATTGGGTAAAAAAATTTATGCTTTTTGTTGATTTGTCTTGTTTTTTTCTATATATAGTTAAAGTTTTAAACTTTATACAAACTAACCTTAAATGCTCTTGAAATCATGAATATTTACAAAGATTGTAAATATATGAAACTTTGCAGGTGAAATATGGTTAAAGGTTTAAACTTTATACAACCACCTTTAAATGTACTTAAAATCTTTAAATAGTTACAAAGATTATAAATGTTTTTAACTTTGAAGTTGAAAGATAGTTAAAGGTTCAAACTTTATGCAAACCCTCCTTGAAATCTTGAAATATTTACGAAGATTGTGAATTTTGAAATTTTGCTGGCAAAATATTTATAGAGAAAGGTTCAAAATTTATATAACCTGCCTAAGATATATTTGAAATCTTGAAACTTTTACAAAGATTGTGATTTTTTGAAAGTGTGCAGGTAAAATATGGTTAAAGGTTAAAACTATATACAAACCCATCTTAAAATTTTCTTGAAATATTTGCAAAGTATGTAAATTTTGAAACTTTGCATGTGAAATATGGTTAAAGGTCCAAACTTTATGCAAACCCACCTAAATAATATTCTTGAAAATATTTGCAAAGATTATAAATCCTTGAACTCTACAGGTGAAAGGGCTATTGAGAGAGAAGAAGCTGGAGACACTAGTCGATGCTGATCTGAAGGGTAATTATATAGATGCTGAGGTGGAACAATTGATCCAGGTGGCGCTTTTGTGCACGCAAGGAACCCCGTTGGAGCGACCCAAAATGTCAGAAGTCGTCAGAATGCTTGAAGGTGATGGATTGGCTGAAAGATGGGAAGAATGGCAGAAAGAGGAGATGTTTAGGCAAGAGTTCAATACTGCTCATAATCCAAATACTGATTGGATTATTGCAGATTCAACTTATAATCTTCGTCCTGATGAATTGTCAGGACCAAGATGATGGTGTTTGAAACAGGTTTCGTTTTTAATCTTTTTCGTGTATTTTTATGAAAACCTATCATTGTGCATATGGAAATACTTGTCTTTTTTTGTTTTGATGTTTCACCTAAGACTGGTGGGTGAATTGTGTAGAGTTTTGGTATTTGTTGTTTAATTTGTGGTTATAGATTTGGAGGTGAGTTGGGTCGGGTCAGAAAGCAAGCTTAAATGTTGTCTGAACGCCTATGTATTTTGGTTTCTTATGTAGTAAACCAGTGGACAAAATAAATACATTTTGTTGGTATTTTAGGTCGTTTGATCTGTCTTTCTATTAATTCATACCGAAGTTTGTGATTATACACCGAATTTTTTATGCGCTAACGTGACAGCCCAAATGTTACCTCCAAACAAAAGATTGAGTTACATAAGTAGATTGTTTTTGTAATCCTAGACTTCAGTGACACCTATCTATCGTCTCGACCAACATAAGTTTTTATTTTTTACATTAGGTATCCGAAAATGACCATTTTTTGGAATTATGTATAGGCCTCGCCTCATTAACTCTTTGTATAGAAAATATAAAAATAGATCAAATGAGTTTCGCTTTGAGATAATAAAAAAGAAGTGTTCAACATTTTAACATCGACTTGATTAACTTTGCTCGTTTGTTAACCACCAGCTCATTATTAGGGTGTGGCTATGGGTTCAATTGAGAAGGAAGGTATCCAAACTTATTAAAAGTTTAGGGCGAAGAATGTCCTTTAAAGAGATATGGAAGGTTTAGGAAATCTGATTTGAAAAAACATAGATAGTGATGTTACTTAACCTAAAACAAATATGAAAGCAGCTTTTTTACATCATTAATGAAAAACAATAATTTCTTTTCATGTACAACCCACCAAATCTTCACTTCCTTCCACTGGTACCAATTCGAGGCTTGCCTTTGACCTCAGTCTCCTGCCACCCAAATTAACCAGTTTCAGTTTCATTACCAAACCCAACATATAGAATATGTTTATTATAAGAAACAACCCACTCATACAAAACTATTTAAAGAAAACCTAACATACCTGAGGCAAGTGCAAGTAAATATAAGTCTTGGCTGTCGTTGGATTGTGATTCTCTGCACCCTTACTCCAGTCATAGCACACCTTAAAAAAAAAAAATTGTTATTCATATGATAAAAATAAAAAATAAAAATTAATCACATATAGAAATTATTATTATTAGTTACCGCATAAGCGTATATGGAGCCATCATTGTTGAAGCTGCTGCAAGGCATGGGTTGACTGCATCTTGACATGGCCTGTAACATAATCATATTATTTATTAATTAATTAAAATTACTTAAAACAGATAATAAAAGTATAGTAAAGAAACCTTAAGTCTTTGTTTGCTATCTTTGTCCCAGAAGTTAAAAGCACCATCAGATCCAGCAGTTGCAAATGTGTGATGGACCTAAAACCACAAACATAAAGTTATGCAGATTAGCAAAAATCAAGCAAATATAACAATTTCATATAAAACTTCCAGACAAAGAATCATAATAATATCCAGATACCCCCATTTTCAAAATTATTCCCTTGCATTATTATATGAGAATTTGAAGGATATAATATCATGATCATGCTATAATCTGATACTAAGTATTTTCAATCTATATAAACTTTTTAGATATAATATTGTGCAAGTTTTCAAATTATAAATTTACCAAAAGGAAGTAACTTACAGGATGAAAGTTGAGAGAGTTGACTGAGTAGATATCATTTCCTTCTCTGTGACATTTAAAAGTAAAGTTTTTACTTTGTTGTTGTTCATCAAGATGATGTACACCAACTCTCCCTTCAATCGATCCAACCTAAAAACAAAAATCATTCATCATTAACCAAAAATAAATGCATTTTAGGAACATATAAAAAAAAATCTGATAGTAGAAACATACCAAAAAACCTTGCTGATCTGGAAAGGCAGCAACACATCTAGTTTGGTACTTGAGTGGGGAAGTGATTCTCTTAAACTCAGCCTGTTGTAATTCAAGTGTAGTCGATTATAAAAATGGCAATTTAAATAAAAAAATAGAACATGCAATCTCATATTTTAATATTGATTAACTGTACCTGAGGGTTTTGAAGATTGAATACTATAAGATTTCTATCCGCAGTTCCAACAACCATCAGAGGATGTCTCACTGTAAGTGCATAACAGCGTTCAGGAAGTTGCTGTGTGTGAACTGGATTTGCTTGCCTTAAGTCCCAGTATCTGAACAAGAAGTCGTGATTAATAAACAAAATCATAATTAGATTTAATTTAACCAAGGGTTTTTACAGTTGAATGAAATGAAATTCATAACCTATTAGAGGTGGTAGTTTAGCTCAATCACTAGAGAGCATATTGATTTAAGTTTACTGTTTACTGTTTAATACCAAGAGTTCAAAGTTGGAAACCTACCTAAAAGATTAAATGAATATAGCAGGTCAAAGGTTTCCTGAAAACCATTTTACCATTTTCAACTAAAAAAAATAAAAAGAAGAAAATTATATATAATTATACACACCTTAGAGTCTTATCCCAACTTCCTGAAACCAAAAGATTCATCTCAGGAATCCATGCAACTTCCTTAACAGGAGCATCATGCATAGCAACAGTTACTGGTTGGCCACCAGACAGTAATGGCCACATCTTCACTTGTTTGTCACAACCGCCAGAGAAAACAGTTGTTCCATCATCCTTCCAAGCTGAACATAAAACCTACAAAAGATCCAAAATGAGAATTCGGAAAGAATAACTATCCACAAACATTAGAGATTGATGATGTAGTTATTGTTACCGGCTGGTCATGTGAGATTGAAGCCTTTCCTACAGAGCCAACAGTGGTTCCACTTTTTGTTATCTCCCAACATCTAACCTGCAATTGTTCCATGGTAATCAGGGTCAAAAAGGCTTGCCTTCTGTAGTTCTAGGTCAAATATGGTTAAAATTAGGGCTTATATGTAAACAACCAACAAGATGAAGAAATCATAAAAGGTTTAATTAATATATGTTACTTAATACACATGAGATAGACAACTTGAAGTTGTGAACAAATCTTATTACTAGTTGTAAGCGAATCTTATTTGGTTGTACATAAATGCGCTCCTCAAATGTATGATGCACGTGGATCAATTGCGTGATGATCACGCCATGCACCTAGGATTACCGGTTCAGAGCTTTCTAAACCAAGATTGGAGCCCTTAAAATCCCCAGAATTCAATAACAAGTTATCCATGCGATGTAAACAAAATATATCAAGCAAAAGAAAACTACAGAACAGAACATTCATACACTTAACTGAATTGCTTAACATCACACAAACCAACCTGGTTATCCCAAGAAGTAGCAACAAGGTAATTCGCCTTCGGACTGAAAGAAAGGCTTGATACACTATCTGAAGGAGGCGATACAACCTATAGACAACCAATAATTACAGAAAAATCAAATCAACCTTACCAATTGTAAAATACAATCAACCATAATGTGCGTTAAATGAGAATAAAATAGCATAAGAAAAACAAATTAGCAAGAAGTACCTCGGTTGACTTGTTTGGATTGGTATTTGATGCAGAAGCCATGCCGAATGCAGACATTGAAGAAGAAAATTGAAATCCTGTATCACAGATTGATACTGTAACCTTAAGTCTCCGGTGAACGGAGGGTTGGCAGAGGCGAATTTAGAATAATCGTGTTGGTTTTAAAACCAGATAGATCGAATTATATAGAACAATGGAGTGAATATGCAAAAAGCGTTGGAGTGACGCTAGACATTGTCGTGGAGTCGGGTCGGGGCGGCAACATATAAACGGATCGGGTGGGGATGCCTCACGAGTCATGCTTGTCAATTTCAGTTTTTTTTTACCGTTGGCAATGGGAGCTTTATTTATCTATTTTAGAGTAAATTGTCGCTCTGTGTTCATGTGATTTCAGCATACTATTTATTTGCATACAAAGTTTTCATTTTTATCTATTATAGGTTTGTGCTTTGCATTTTCTATCCATTTGAGTCCAAATTACTAACAGCATGGTTGTAAAAGTTGGTCTCCAAGGCCAAGTACTTGCCAAGTACTCGCTCCAAGGAGGTCTTCCGATATGACTTTATGCTATTCCGAGGTGGTCTAAGGATTCGGTTAAAGGCAGCACTCCTAAAAGGTATAAGGTATGTGGTATTGTGATGTGTCTATTCTTTTAATTTATTATGACTATAGTTGAAAATAGTTTGATGTAATTATTGATTTGAACATGTATTTTCTTAAATATTAGTAAATTTATTATGTTTTACATATATATAATCTATGGAAAATAC
>WOUH02000003.1:3690170-3701550 GCA_009936405.2 Stevia rebaudiana | reverse complement strand
TAAAACCTGTATGTGATTAATTAAGTTAAAATACCGAGGTAAGCGGTAATAAAACTTAGAACTCACCAGCGAAAGCTAAGCGTCTTTAGTATGTATGCTAGATTGACAGCTCAAGGTGAAAGCAGCAGGGCAGGAGGAGCATATGGAAGACATCGGTGTACGCAGCTTGGGATGGCATCAAGTGTTGAAGACTAGCAGTTAGTCATTTGTATATGATGTATAGTTGGCATTAGCTTGTAATACTTAACCTTTTGTTATTAGTAAATGAAGTCTTCTGCTATTATTCTCTGTTTGCCATGTGTTCTGGGGATTTAGGGTGTCACAAAAGCTTCTTGGATAACTAAATTGCCTATCATCTCTCGAATGAAGTTGAATCGATATTCCAAAGACCACTTTCGGAATTTAATTGTGATTGATCATCATCTGTGTTATTTTTTAACACCGGACAATACCTAGTAGCATAATTCCTCAAAGTTGAGTTTGATTGAGATTGGAAGAAAGCACCACATCCTTTGCAACGAGCCTTTCTATCGCCATTTGACATTAAACATAATTCAAATTTTTTGAACACATCTTTCTTCCTTGTTGTAGGTAAAACTTCTCGAACGGTTGGTACGTTTAAAGAAAAAGCACCAACACCACCCATTGAGAATTTTGTAAAATAACAACAACGATTTTTGACATTTTTTGACGTTTTGGGATTTTGGGGTTTAGAGATATGCAAGAATGGTGTGATTAAAACAAAACACCCCCCAACCTATTTATAATTTCATTGGGTGGCAAAAATGTAAAAAAAGAAAAAAAAACATCAAAAAACGGCTAGAAAAAGTCCCAACGGCTATATTTTTTTTCGTTTAGGTGACCGATTAACCGGCAGTCTGGCACTGGTTAAACCGGTTTTGCAACCCCTAGTAACGACTAGTTTTTCTAACGGCTACTTTGGGCGAATCGGTTGACCAGTTTTGGACCAGGTTTTTAAACCGGTTTTATTCTAACTGGTTTCTAACAAAAATCCCGAAACGGTTACGAACCGCTGGTTTTAAGGGATCGATGGCACCGCTTTTACAAACTGGTTCCTAAACTGGTTTCAAACCGGCTCCTAAACCAGTTTCAAACCGGCTTCGGTTCTGTTAACCGGTTTTTTTGTGCATGTCTACCAACCGCCACCACCATCAAAATCCAGTTACCCACCACGCAGCTCTCCCTATCGCTAGTGAAAGATCTCTCTCTATATCTCCGACGACTGTATTCAGATCACCGACCTACATGTATATTTATATCTTCGATGGCTAAACCAGATCACATAGATCTGGTTCTCTCTCCCGAGCACACAAACTGGCCACTATAATCACCATTGTTAGCCTTTACCAAGGAGAAATAAAAAAGATATAAATCGACAACCCCAAATCAAAACCCTCAATCGAGCTGAAATCCACAAACCCTAAATCAGACCCTTAAATTGAGCATAAATATATAATAGTAAGCATACAAATTGACAGAAATCGACACCCCAATCTTCATTTCTAGAATGGTGGTGGCGGTTTGGAACCCTAGATCTCAAGACTTGCAAATCGCGATCGTTGGATGGTGGCAAACGATGTGATGGTTGTGGGGGTCTTCGGATATGAACCTGGGGTAGGGGTCTTTGAAATTGAACGTGGTGGTGGGGGTTTGGGTGTTGACATGGTGAAGATTAGGATGACGATGGTGGGGGTGGTGGTTGGCGGTGGTGTGGCAGTGGTGGTGGATGATGGTGTGGGCTCGGTAAGTCGACAATCTACTAGGAGGGGAGGAGACGACCTTAACTCCTTTAGAATAAAAAACATAAATAGCCCCCCATCAAATCAATGTACATAAATAACCCTTTTAAAAATGATCCAGTTTTAGGAATTACATAATTAGTCACGTGCCAGTGTGGTGCTAGCCCATTTGGTAGAGACTTGTCTCTTAGAATGAGAGGTTATGGGTTCAATCCTTGACAAAGGAGTATTTTGGTGTAATTTAGAAGTAGAAGTAGGATAAACTGGTAGTTTAAAAAAAAAACATAATTAGTCACGTATAAGGAAAAAGTCAAAAACACCATTCATTTCATACAAAAAAAAAATAACGGTGTTAACGATTTAGAGCTTTGCGGACAGATCGCAAACCAATATTAACTTTGAAAAGTTTATAGCAAAATAGTTATTTGTATCAAATCACATAGAGAAAAAAAAAAATATTTACTCTAAAATTTATATAATACTTAAAACATATAAATGACAAACACAACGTCAAGAAGAAAATGGACTACGAAAATTCTTGTAGTGATATAATGATCATTCCCATGAAGAAAAATCTTGAAATTAAAATGTCATCTTTCATTTCGGTCTTTACGAACAAATTGGCAACAATAAGTCGTAAAACATATATCCTACAAATTGAACTTTGATTCAACTTCACAATCTGACAGTGACAGTTGCCTGAAACTTAGCGAGGCAGATTTGATGATGAACAACAATGGCTATGAGGTATATTTGGAGAATGCATCACACACCGATTTTGCTCTCGATCATAAGACCATTTCATTCTCTCTCCTTACCGCTATTATCGGTCAATGTTTTTGTGAGTCAAAGTTCAACGAACCTGGACATCAAGGAATTATGATTATGCATCTCAAATATCACAATATATTAATCATAAATTCGTCTCTGCCAACATAGCATGCCCTTCGGTAGCTATGAAAGGTAAGATAATTAGATCATATATATATATATATATATATATACCTCTTCTAGTGTTATATAATTAATCGATATTGTTTTCTGAGCTGCTTTGAATTTAATATTTTCTATATTATCTTCATCCTGAGTTTGATTATACAAATGTTTGACGTACGCACTGTGTGTGATGGTAAGCCCTATTGATGGTGAATAAATTGATAATCTAAGTTTTAAAATCAGATACTATAAACACACGACCCATCATGACGACTGACGAATGTGAATTAGGGTTTGCTAATCCACATACAAATCCTCACGTTGACACATGGAATAATTGTTAAAAGTTGCTGGTGGAGCCATGGAAAACGATGGCATCCAAACTTCTGACTTTTAGGATTTTTTGTGTTAATTTACTTACTATATGCTATTTGTAGTGTGAAAGAGATACCAAACTCCATTTTGGATAGCTCATGTAGTATTTAACCTTTCTAGAATATTTAAATCTGGAACCTTTTGTTTAAAGACATGTACGGATAGGTGCTTACGAATAGATCATAAAGCTTGCGCTAGACAGATGGTATTGAAAATGATATGTCCAAAAACCACTAGAGCTCCGAATGGTTCATACGCTCTTAATAGTTAACAATTAACCTGAATAGTTAACAGGTAACTTAAGTTTGAATGGTTAATCTAAATGGTTAAGAGGTAACCTTAAGTATGAATGATTGAGATGTAACAATTTAATATTTACCTCTTAACCATTCAGACTTAAGTTTGTCGCTTAACACGAGACTATGAATAATTAAAAGATAGTATCTTAATGACATTTAGACATTAAGAGGATACCAAATAGACCCTGAGACCTCTACTAGAGATGAATAGGTGCTTACCACTACATCACCAATTCAAGGTTACCTAACATTTAGGTTAAATTTGGATTTTATTTGATAAATGGTTCAACGTCTTTAGCATGCTTGGATTAGCACTTTGTCAAATTTTAGATGTTTTGTGAGAATTATAGGGATCGATCACACTTCAGAAGAAACAAATTTTGTTAGTCCTAGTGATATATGGTTGAAAGTTTATCAAGAATTTAAAGATAAGTCACACTTTGTGAGGACGGTTTTCACCCATGACCTACATGATAGAACGCAACTTTCAAGAAAATATACGAGACAATCAAATTTTGAATTGTTGTTTCAACCGTTTATTGTGTTTTGGTTGACATGTTTAACCATTTAAGTGAACAGGTAGCCATATAAGATTATTAGTATAAATACACATATATTATACGTTAGTTAAGTACCGCCAAACACTAATAACATGTTTATAACTTGATTAGAGTTTGAGTTGTATAGTTAATTGGGTAAACGAAATAGAGAGGTATATTCATCTTTTTAACTTGTGAACTCGAAACCGGCCAACCATACATGAGGATAAACCATATATAAAAGTAGAGATGTAAGCCAACTTCATTAAGAACCTGCCTCACTAAAACTTATCAGAAAGGTTACAAAAATAGAAGTAAATCATCTTATTGAAAATCGATTAGGCAAAAGGAATCTGCATGAGTACCTTTCAATTCGCCACAAAGAATTTCACAACATTCTTTCAAATTTGTTTATTTGCGTAGGTCTGGTTCTAAGCTAATGTTATAAATTTTTTTACCTTTACTTCTACGTGATTAACATTTTTAACCGAAACACATAATTTAAATTTCCAAATTATACTTCAAGTTTTTCTGCCTTTAACCATCTTAATATCCATATGACCATATGTTACTGCAAGCTCCATTTTACATCATCTCTAGAAATATGTTAACTGGTCCAGTGAAATCAGGAATTGTTGCAGGGTTCTCTCCTTTTAATCAGATAATTAAATGTTTACATAATGTTATTTTCCACCTTTACATGAATTACGTATAGGGCTTATGTAAATTCAAACACCACATGAATCTGCATATATGTCAAAAATGTTGTCCTACCATATTAATGACTACTTTAATTAATCAAAATGTTAGCAAGTTGCATATTGTCAACATTGTTAACTGTTACTTCTGTATACAGAAAGATTTATAAAAACACAAAAGTCAACTATCCCTTTGTAATACTTTACAACATGGCTATGGATTAATATATTTTTATTTATTTTTTTGCAATAATTGCTTATTAATTAAACTTCACCAGTTGCACTCTCAAGACTTAATTAAGTCCTATCTGTTTACAGGCTTCTGTATTTGGACCGTATTTTATCTAGATTCGTACATGTATAATCTCATTTATACTCAATTTGCTTATCTTATTGCTAGGTTGACTTTCCACCTCCATAAATATATAAGATCCCTTGTTCAATGAAACCACCACAAGTCATTCAGCACCTGCAGTTTAAGAGTAACATTGTAATAAACCTTAACAGGTATGAATAGATATACAAAACATATATAATGCATACAACTCAAAGATATATCTATGAATTAATTCATATGCTAATGTTTTATATTTTTTATTTCAGGTGATAACAAAAATCCAACCACAATGAGTGGGCGGATTGCCACGGATTATGAGCTAGACTCAAATATCAGAAACATTTCAACTTCAAACACCGAAGCTAATGAACTGCCTTATGTTCATAAAGTTGGGAAGCCACCAAAACAAGATTTACTGAAAGAAATCAAAACCGCCCTCAAAGAAACATTTCTTTCAGATGACCCGTTGAAACCTTTCAAAGACCAGCCCCGAAAAAAGAAATTTATTCTTGGGTTACAAGCCTTTTTCCCGATACTCAATTGGAGTCGACATTACAGTTTGTCTAAGTTTAAAGGCGATTTCATTGCCGGTTGTACCATTGCAAGTCTCTGCATTCCACAGGTAAACAAAAAAATAATAATAATAATAATAATAATAATAATAATAATAATAATAATAATAATTTTATACTAATTATTTATACTTTTTTTCAGGATATTGGGTACGCGAAACTAGCAAACTTGCTTCCGCAATATGGGTTGTGTAAGTTACCTTCATAATATAAATGCATGCTATTGATTGACATGCTTATTGAAAGTTTGACCAAACTAAGTTGACTTGCAGACTCAAGTTTTGTTCCCCCGCTTATTTATGCCTTCATGGGCAGCTCAAGAGATATTGCGATCGGGCCTGTGGCGGTGGTCTCTCTCTTGCTTGGCACTTTGTTAAGTAAGGAGTTTGATCCGGTCAAACAAAAAGATGAATATTTACGTCTTGCTTTCACTGCAACATTCTTTGCAGGAGTGACTGAAGCTGCACTCGGGTTTTTCAGGTATTATAATCTTAAATAATAATAAAAATTAAAAAAAAAAGGTTGTTATTTTGATCGAAATCTTATATTGTTATGGTGACAGATTGGGTTTTCTGATTGACTTTCTATCACATGCTGCTATTGTGGGGTTAATGGGGGGAGCTGCTGTCACCATCGCGCTTCAGCAACTCAAAGGCTTGCTTGGCATCAAGAAGTTCACAAAAAAGACTGATATTGTTTCTGTCATGCGCTCTGTCGTCGACTCAGCTGAACACGGAGTGAGTCAAGCTTTTGTTTTTTTTTTGTAAATTCAGGTTGATGTAAGTCAACTCAGGTTGGGTTAACCTGTAAACACTTTTATGTTACATTTTTATATCTTTTCGTAAAAGTGAGAGAGAGAGAGAGAGGAGGGGGGGTTGATATCTGTTTTGAGTATTACTGATTTTATTTTTATTTTCTCAGTGGAACTCGCAAACCATTCTAATAGGAGTTTCCTTCTTGATTTTCCTGTTGGTAACAAAGTTCATTGTAAGTCCATTCTTTCCCTTCTTAATGTCTGCAATTCACAGTTTTGACCTGCTCACATTGACTTGATCAGGGAAAAAGGAACAGAAAACTATTTTGGGTGCCTGCGATAGCTCCACTGATTTCCGTCATTATATCGACATTTTTCGTTTTCATCACTCATGCAGAGCGCCATGGCGTCGTAATTGTAAGATTGTCTGTTTGTATACAATTACAACGTATATCATTATTTAGATTATATGCCTTTATTTATGATTACACTCTTTAGGTGCGCCATATCGAAAAAGGAATCAATCCATCATCCGTGCACCAAATTTACTTCACCGGGCCATACCTTGCCAAAGGTTTCAAGATCGGGGTTGTTGCTGGATTAATCGCTCTTACGGTATATTATCTGATCTCTCCTTAGAGACTCAGATTTGCTTTGCATGAGTTATATAATATTCATATGTAAATCACAGGAAGCTGTGGCTATTGGAAGAACATTTGCTTCCATGAAAGACTATCAGATAGATGGAAACAAAGAAATGGTAGCACTAGGCTCCATGAACATCATTGGTTCTATGACAAGTTGCTATGTGGCCACAGGTATATTTAGTTGATTGTAAACTTTTTTCATCTTGTAACACGTTTTGCTATTTAAGGCAATAGATCCATGCATAAATCTCCTAATCTTGTTTTGGTATTGCAGGGTCATTTTCCAGGTCAGCGGTCAATTACATGGCTGGTTGCAACACCGCGGTTTCAAATATTGTGATGTCTATTATTGTGATGCTGACTCTTTTTGTCATCACTCCATTGTTTAAGTATACCCCGAATGCTATACTAGCCTCGATCATTATATCCGCTGTCTTAGGTCTCATCGACTATGATGCAGTGGTCCTACTCTGGAAGATTGATAAATTCGATTTTATAGCTTGCGTTGGTGCCTTTTTCGGTGTAGTTTTCGTTTCAGTTGAGATAGGCCTTCTCATCGCGGTAACTAATATTAATATCGTGTACTTGGAAACTTCAATGGTAATGTATTCATGAAAATTCCTTATTCATAGGTTGCGATATCTTTTGCCAAGATTCTTCTACAAGTAACAAGACCTCGGACCGCCTTGCTCGGGAAGATCCCGAGGACAACCGTTTATAGGAACATAGAGCAGTACCCAGGCGCGATTAGAGTCCCTGGTGTTCTAATAATCAGGGTTGATTCAGCTATCTACTTCTCCAATTCCAACTACATAAAAGAGAGGTATGAACAGATTTTTAAAGTTATTTCCCGGTTATTCTTATGTCTTCTGTTTTGATCATTTACGACTCTTGTTATAGGATCTTGAGGTGGCTAACAGAAGAGCAGGAAACGTTTAAAGACCACCCAAAAGTCGAGTATTTGATCGTTGATATGTCACGTAAGGGGAATTATAATAATTCATGTGAAACAATACTTGTTCTAAAACTTGAATAATTAACTTTGGTTATGGTTGATGCAGCTGTTACTGATATTGATACCAGTGGCATTCATGCCTTGGAGGAATTGCATACTAATCTCCAGAAAAGAGATGTTCAGCTTGTCTTAACAAATCCAGGACAAACCGTACTCGATAAGCTGCACGCGTCTCATTTTGCTGATCTTATCGGAGAAGACAAGATCTTCTTATCTGTCAATGACGCGGTTCTAACATTTGCTCCAAAGATGCAACAAGCATGATAAAGAAAAAATCATATGTTTCTTTGCCTTTTATTTGTTTTAAGGTTTACACAGGTTAATTTCGGTTTGTTTTCAAGTGCAAAAGAAGCAAGTAATGAGAAAGCATGAAGAGAGAATTAACATAAAGCTGTAAGATAACCAAAAAACCAGTATGCGTTATTCTCCGTGTGTTTGTTTGATTAAATTGTTGCGTTGATTATATATTAAAATGTAAAACGGAGTCGTGTCACACGGCCCAGAAATATTTCCTACATTCTTACTATAATGTATTTATACAGATTCATGTTTTTTGAAGTGTTTGTTAGCGGTTACAAGTTACAACCACATCAACAAGACCAAACCAGTGCGATCATACATAAACTCGTAAATCCAAACTTACAAATACATTATGAAATATAAATAAGTAAATAGCAATCTACTAGAGGAAGATATATTTAGAACAACTAAGTACATTAAACCATAATAACCTCTCAAAAAAAAACTACCACTTCCATGTTTTGAGGCACTAGATTATAGTAAGAAGTGCGATACATAATGCTCACGGTCAATAGAAATAAACGGACAGTAACATACTGAGGAAAACCAAGCCGGTTGACACGGCTAGCTTGAATGAACCGGAGATTTGGGCGGCTGGTGTAGGAGCAAGAGCCGTTGATGGACCAAATGCAGCCATGGTTGGAGCCTCACCGACACCAATTGGTGATTGAGCTGCAATGCATCATTACAAACATGATTCATGAATCAAAAACCCAAGGTACAACCAACAATGCATAGTTGTAGTACAAGTATTCTAGCATCATCACAAAACCTTAATCATAATGTACAAGTCCATATAAGGCATATAAATGTCAATGCAATTTGTACTAGTCAATTAGTAACGTCATTGTGGTCATGTGATGACATAACTACACAAGAGGAATGTATAACTTTTCAAGCATGATGTACAAGTAACCATAATGTGGATTGCAAACTTTGGAATGAAAAGAAAACCAGATCTAGTTTACTTTCCTGCTACAATTTATAAATGCATGAAAAAGACAATAAATACTAGAACGAGAGCCTGAAACACTGTCGGGAAATAACTTGAATCCAATTCATTTTTAGCCAAAAGATCTACCGGATACATTCTGGATAAATCAGCCAAAATATCTACCGGTTCAACATTAACTTAACTGCCGTTAAACATTCGTTATATAGATATCTTTTTTTTTTGTTTTGAAATATGCCGTTTAACAGCCGTATTTTGTTATTCGGCCCAAAATTTTAGTTAGAACCTGTTGAACCGGACACCACCCATTCAACCCCAATATTAACAAAGAAATATAAATATTTTTTTTCAAAAAAATCGTTCTGCATAAAGTTATCAGGAAATTTATAATCAAAATCAATAAAGCTTCTGCGGAAAAGGAATTAAATATAGGAAAAATTAAGCAAATCATAACATAAACTACTTTACGAGTAATCAGATCAGTACATACCAGGAGCTGGAGCGGTTCCAAGATTCACTATCAACACAACAAACCCAAAAAAGTTCAAAAATTAGGGTTTAATCGAAGTTTTAAAAACCGTACAAACAAAAAAAAAATCAACACAAAATCGAAAAAACATAAAATCTACAGTCTTACTTCCACAGTTAGTAGCAGATGGAGCATTGATATTACAAGCAGCAGGTAAACTTAGGGCTTTTGTGATATTCAACGATATGCCCAATTGAGCACTGTTTTTGAACGCTTCACACAAACACTGTGCGTCAGTTTTCAACACTGATTTCAGACCTGAACAGCAAGTTCCTTCCGGTTTCTTCACCGTGCTTCCGGCGGTCACAAACGACAGGCAGTCCGCCATGTTTAGTATCACCGTTGAGCAGTCCGCCGCCGGTGCCGGTGCTCCGGTGTGGTGAGCCGACTCGACAATACACGCATTCATCACCATCGCAAAGATGCAGAGGATCAGAATGCCGGTGCTGGCTGCCATTTTTGCCGGAAAACTATGTTTCTCGGTATCTGTGTAGGGAAAATTGGAAAAAGATGATTCCGATAAGGAATTTGAAGAAGGTGGTGATGATTGTGTGAGTGTTAGATGTTTAATAACGCAGAATTTGTTCTTATGTTGACTAGAATTATGCAATAATGTCTTAACTTACCCTTGAGTTATGGTTTTTTTCTTTTTTTAGCCTTTATTTAACTACAAATTAGGGTAAGTTCATGGTTTTATAATTTATATTGAGTAAATTGTTGTTTGCGTCCATGTAGTTTCACCATACTATCCATTTGATTATAAAGTTTTCATTTTCATCCATTATGGGTCTGTGCTTTGCATTTTGTATCCGTTTGATTCCAAATCAATAACGAAGTTAGATTTTTCTGTTAAATTTTAATAAAAAAACTAAAATATTCATAGGGACTCAAATGATTATATTTTTAAGAACTAAATGTGTAATACAAAGAAATAATCTAATTTTATAAACTTTTTTGTAATACAGGGACTAAGACTATCCGGTATACCGGGTTGTATGGGGGCTGTATGAGGGGTTGTATTGACTGCCACGCAGAAGAGAGAAAGTGTAAAGTGGGTGAGTAAAATGGTGGAAATGCATGGGCTGTATGGGGGGCTGTATTGATGATTGATTCATTTTTTTATAATTTCATTTTTAAAAAAAATCACATTATTTAAAATAAATAACATTATTTAAAAAAAATAACTAAAAAAAAGTTAAAATTAAATAAAAAAACGTTACAATCTTAAAAAAAAAAAAATTACATTCTAGAAAAATGAAAACATTACATTAATTAAAAAAAAACACAAACAATTCTTAAAAAAAAAGTCCTAAAATTTAATCTTTCTTACGGAAATACTTGTCCCTAATACGTTGCTTTTCGAGTTCGGCTATTTCCTTATCGTATACGGTTAAATGGTCGATATTCGAGAATAAAAACTGCATCTCGTCTAGTCGCTGACTGTCTTTTCTTGTAGTTGTAAACTCTTCAAGCTTCACACATAACTTGTCCATCGGGTTGACAACGTGTTCGGGTTGCGGATTTGAAGAAGATGGACGTTTTCCCTTTGCTCGTTCCTTGGCGCGTTCCGCCTTGGCCCGATCTCTCCCAGTCGGTCGGGCCGGCCCCTCGTCCTCGTCATTTGACTCGTTGAGGTTAAAGTCAAATCGAGCATCCGATGCGCTAGC
>WOUH02000003.1:3663032-3685037 GCA_009936405.2 Stevia rebaudiana | reverse complement strand
CTGGCATAGTTAATATAATAATATGTAAAGTTTGTTTAAAGCCTACGGGCTATGTAACGGATTTGCTTATAAATAAAAGTTATATATCCGCTGCTATTGAGTTATCTCTGTTTTAACTATTGTGTTCATGAGTAAATCCGATGACGTGACATGTCCCGGGAGACGGGCGTCACAGAAATGCTACTACCGTAATTTTCCAGATATGGTTTGGCGTAATCGTTCATGTTTCTTTCGGGATCTGGTACCGCCATGGTTGCTTCAGGTGGAATGATATCACTTGCAAGTGTTTATGCCACTATACGCGTTCGTTGTCATATTCTTCATCGGAATTGGCGTTCACGTTTAGAGAATGGCGAAACAATTTCAGGGGGTGTGATACATGACCTAAACTAAAGCAAGTAGAAATAGAAACTATAAACCTAATAAAATAAAATAAAATAATGGGAAAATAAATAAGACTAAATATTATCAACAGTTATAGACAGAGTTAAATAATCGACTCGGATCATTCTCCAAATTATCACCGTGTCCCTAGCAACGTCGCCAAAAACTTGATGTGTCTTTGTTCGTACAGTTATTTTTAATAGTTTTCTTCACATAACATCGAGTTTTAAATGATTTTCACCTAAACTAAAGCACTCACAAAAGGCAAGCGTACCCCCATCATGTTTGTAATATAACTTTGATAAAGAACCGAGTATCAATCCTGGACACTGGTGTTTAAGTACTAAATCTCTGTCGATAATTAACTAGAGTTTAAGCAATTCTTTTAAGATGATAAATTGATAGATAGATTTCAGATGATGAGAAGATTATCACTCAAACCCCAAATCCACTTAACCCTGATTTATTGTTGTGTGGTAAAACTACTACCGAATAAAGAGTCGTGTCTCGTTAGAGTACTCCTTTTTTTATAATCCTTTGGAAAAGCCTGAATACGTGACCCTGCACGAATTATCTATGTTAAAACAAGCACGCAAATTAGATAGATTTAAGATTAGTAAAACCTCTCGTTAGAGTAAGTTTGTCCTAACAATTCCTTGGAAAGTTAATTGACATCAACAAGATAACTTTCTTTAAAATTGATTTATGTAGGTAAAACAGTTGCACTCCTTATCTTATAACTCCCCCCTTAAAACATTGCAGGTTTGTGCCGCGTTTGCATGCTCCAAAAGGCTGCAATAACTAAGAAGAAGTAGATTATAACAAGTGTCGCCCATTAGGGTCGTAACACAGAGAATCAGTGTCAAGTTAATTAATTATCTCTTTGAGGATTCCATTTCTTTTTCATCAAGCACTAGAAACACAACTTATTTTCACAAGTTATGGATAATATAGTTTGGTTAGATGACTTTCTTTTCCTTTTCAAGCATCAAAAGTTAATTCCCCAAACCAATTAACCCTTAATCCTTAACCAATTGTCATAACACAGTATTTTTCATCAAGGATAATCAAAGGTTTACCATTTGTCTAACTAATTAAAACCACACAAACATAATCAAAGGTTAAGCTTCATCTAGATTAGGATGATAAAATGAGTTTAGCTCATAATGAGTTTTACAATGACAAGAAGCAAACAACTACAACTCATGGTTAAACCAAAACGATCTTACCAAGAGTGTTAACAAAGATGATGATGATGATAGCCGCCTCCTCAGTGCAAGAACTCTTCTTCTCGTCAAAGAACGGATCCTTCGATTGTGATTGTGAGTTGTGGGTGGAAGAGAGGTGGAAATAGTGTGAAACACGCTCAAGACCCGACACCTCTCTTCTTGGAAGGATTCCCCAAAATGAGGGTCTTGAAATCTATTTATAGGCTGAATTTCTGGCCAGGCACGGCCCGTGCGAGCTGAGGCACGGGCCGTGGTCATCTTTTGTCGGCACGTACATGCAGATCTAGTCGGCACGGGGGGCGTGTTAAACTGGGCACGGGGTCGTGGTCACCCTAGCTTCCTGACATAGTTCTTTTGTCTTCTTCTGGACCAGGAACGAGGGCTTGTTAAAGTGGGCACGGCCCGTGTCTCTTTTCTGAGCTTCTATTATTCTTCGTTTTAAGTCCCGGTTTCGCACATTTTTTTTTGTATGCTCTTTTTAGCCTATAATCACAAAGTAAACTTAATCAGTACCAAAGCCTTATAAATATGTGACAAATGATGTGAATTGGGTGATTAATGTCATATAAAACATGTAAAATTTAGTGCATATCACCTGATGAATTAGATAATTCATTAGTACTTCAATAGTATGGCTTTGGATACCTGCGTAGCCTTCGGGATACGTGGACGAGTGCTAGTCCTAGATTTTCAATGTAAAGAGACCGGGTATCATCTTTTGTTGGCACGTACATGAAGTCCTAGATTTACATTGTTAGGACTTCATCTTTATATGGTGCGGTGAGTGTCGGTAACTGCATGAGATATTGTTTCATTTGTTGGAATGCCTCCTCGGCGTTGTCTGTCCAAGAGAAATCTTTTTTGTTTAGGCAGTTTCTAAGGGTTGTGATGAACGGTGGAGATTTCTCAGCGTACCAATCCAGAAAACGGTTAATGGCCACTTAACTTCCATTTAATGTTTGTACTTCTTTTTATGTTGACGGGGATTTCATGTTTGTGGTGGCCGATACCTTCTCCAGGTTCGCTTGGAAACCGACGTTGGTGACGATTACCCCCAAGGAACTTCCCTTCTTTGATTCCAAAAGCACACTTACCGGGTTTGAATTTTAAATTGAAACTTCCTAGCCGAGTGAATGTTTATTGGATATCTTCCAGCATGTTGTTCTCCTGTTTTCTTTTTATGACAATGTCGTCAACATATACCTCCATGTTTCATCCTATTTGGTTTTTGAATGCTTTATCCATCAATCTTTGGTATGTTGCCACGACAGTTTTTAGACCAAACGGCATTTTGGTGTAACAGAAGATGCCGATGTCGGTGTGGAAAGTAGTTTTATCCTCGTCTTGTGATGCCGTTTAAATCTGATGGTAGCCTTTGTATGCCTCTAGGAAACACTTGTATCGGAACAATGCAAGAGAATCGACCTTTAGGTCGATCTCCGGGAGTGGATATCCATCCTTTGGATATGCTTTGTTTAGTTTTAGGAAGTCGGCGTACATCCTCCATGTGCCGTTGGTCTTTTTCACCATGACCGGGTTGGCTACCCAAGTTTAGTAACGAATTTCTCATAAGATCCTTGCCTCCACTAGACTTATAACTTTCTGTATCATACCCTGCCATCTTTCTGCGTCAATAATTCGTTTCTTTTTGTTGACCGGACGACTATGATGATACACTTTTAGTTCATGTTAGGCCATGGCGCGTGGCACCCCGGCCATGTCAGATGGTTTCCATGCGAATATATCCATATTGTTTTTCAGAAGTTCCTTCAGTTTTTCATGCGTGGAATAGGTTATTGTACTACCGATTGTAACTGTTTGGTCTGGGAAGGCTAGGTTGAGTGCCCATTTTTCTTGCCCTTCTTTCTTTTTCTTTGTTTCGGCCACTGCTAAACACTCTTGTTTTACGTAGATGATGCCTTGCCCCTTGGGGGTAGGAAACATGATTGCTCCATTTGCTGATGATAGACCAGCGTTGAAGGAGGCCAAACTTGGCCTTCCAATTATGACGATGTGCTGTGAGGTGGCCAGGACGATGAGAGATGACAATGATACCACTCATTTCCGCGGACCGCCCTCCAGCTTCATAGGTAGCGTCAACTGCCCTATAGGTTGTATCTATTCTCCGTAGAAACCCATTAGAAGGGCGTCCAACGGGATCATTCTTTGTTGATCGCATTCGTCTAGTTGTCTAAAACAATGCCCATACATGATATCTGAGGAGCTTCCACAATCTAGGAAAACCTTATGAACGTTATAGTTTCCTATTTGAGTTGTGATGACGAGTGGTGCAGTTGAATATGCTCCTCCTTTGACCAGATGGAATACTAGAGGCGCCTCCATCCAAGACTCCGAAGAGGGTCCCGGGCGCTTGTTGTTCTGAGGTCTAGCATATTTGTTTTGGATCATGCCCACGTCACAGATTCTTTTCTAGCATATTGTTTCTTCTGGTGGGGCAATGTCCTTAGGATTTTCTTGAATAAGGTGCGGAGCTTTTTCGGCTTTTACCGCGTTGTGAATTTTTCTTTGTAGCTGCCAACATTAGTCGGTTACGTGGCCGTGGTCTTTGTGGAAATTACAGTATTTGCTTTTGTCTTTTGAGGTCCCGACTCTTAGTAGGTTTGGCTGGTATTGCGGGCGGTTCTCGGTCCTGAGTATCTTGCTTGGTGTTTTCGTCAGTGGTGTGAGTGGAGCATACTCGACCTGGGATATAGTTCTGAGTGGTTATTGATATGTGGTTTATCGGATCATATTAATTGGATTTCGGTAAGCATTGTTCCCTGAGTTATGGTGCCTAGTGGTTACTTTGGTTTCCGGCCGTCTCTGAGTATCCCACAGGTCTTTCCATTTTTGCTTGAAGGATCGATTAGCTGCTATCTTGCGCTCAGCTTCCACGAATACTTTGGAGACCACCATTAGTCCTTCTAACGTTTTTAGGTGCCCCCGAGTCCGTGTACCCCTTTGGTCAGTTCGTCATTTCTTACACCGTGCATGAAAGCGCCGCATAGTAGGTCTTCCCCAGCTCCCCCGATTGTAAGCTTTCTTTGTTGAAAGGATTAATAAAACTTTCTTTTGTCTCTGCACCGTATGTGCAGCAACTCACTTTTCTCTCGTAAGTGTCGGCGTTGCTGGCTAATTTGTTGCAAGAATTTTTTTTTATCAATTCTTGTAAACTGCCAATCCCGCTGACTGAGAGACTGTCAAACCACAGCCTCGTGGGGCCCACCAAGGTCTGTACGAACATGTGACACCATACCGGATCAGTTGCACTGTTATACTTCCCAATGTTGGTTGTCATTTTCATTTTTGCTGGGAATTCCACCTTGGCTATTCTCGGTGTGAACTTGGATTGTGCCTATCAGGGCTCGCGGCTTATATGGTTTTGTAAGCTCATCGGCTTGGTTATTGGTGTGGTTCAGGAATTTGGTGGTGGGGTTGTTTATCGCCATGGGTGGTGTAATTGTGGCATTAATGGGTGTGGTGAATTGTACACGGTTTGTTAGTTCCACCAAACAGACCTCATGATTGTATCGCTCTATCCATACGACATAGATCGTCAGGTCCGTTGTAGGGGTTTTTTTGGGGGGTGTTTGTGGTTTGGTAAAGATGGTGAAGGGTGTTGTTGGTGATGATGTGTATGTAGTTGTTGGTATAGATATGGACAACGGAAGTTTTGGTGTTGGTGTTGGTATTGTTGTCTGGTTTTGGATGGGTAGGTTTAGATAGGGGAATGGTGTGTATGGAATTGACAGTGGTGCTAGCGGGGTGGTTATGGCGCGAAACAGAGTGTGTGGGTTTGTTGTAGAGGTTGTGAATGTGGAGCGGTGTATTGGATATGGTAATGGTTGTGGAGCAATGGTGGGCGCAGTGGCGATCGGTAGCGGCATTGTATTTCCTTCTTGTCCGATTGATAAAAGTGGTTCATCGTCGGAGATGTCCAACTCAGATTGATGATTTGTGTGCCATGAGTTTCGGATTTAATTGATTGTGTAAAGGAGAAATGCTCATTCAAAAACAACGGATGGCGCCAAATAAAGAAACAGAAACCTAATCGTAATAGTAATTATTTTTCCACAGAAGATTACAATCGAATGAGATCCAATACTCAATCTACTAAACACTATGATGAATGTGATCTAATGCCTTATACGAATTCTTTTCTGATTTGTCGATGTCATCCCTCATGGTTTAACTATTTATTTATAGGCGGTTAAGTGTGGGGTCCACAAGTGAGGAAAGCATGCCCTCAATCGATGGTTCGGATTGGTGAGTATTCTTGAGGCCTTCGGATTTGCGCCAAGTGTCATTAGTTTGTTGGGTTTTCTTGTTAGCTCCGCATGGGTTATTCACCCGGTTAATGATAGAGTTCTTCGGGTTGATATTCGATTCATTTTACTTACCATACTCTTCAATAATATTTTGAAATAAGAAAAAACGATATGTAATTGTAATAATATGTGTATATATATATATATAAATAAATAAAACAATCTGTAATTAGTAAGTTTATAAATTATATATTTTGATATTGAAAGAAACAAAAAACATAAATTACATTTTATAAATTATATATATTGATCTTCCTATACTAATAAACAAAAATCTCAAATGACACTTGTCTCAATTTTAGACCCTCTAATCTCACGATGACACTTGTCATCACCATATTAACTCTCTAATTTTGTTAAAATTTTAATTACAGAAAGTTAATTAATGGTTTTAATTACGAGAAATAAATTCGGTGTCTTACCATATATACAACTCTTTTTCAGAAGGTTATTCAAATTAAAATTTTAAATTTTCATCTAAATATATATTGATTTCTTATGTTTATTTTCCATAGTTAATTATTAATACTGTACAATAATTATTTCAGTTTTAAAATCATATTTAAATTCTCATATTTTTATAGCTCATTTTGTAGAAGTTTATCAAAAATAGTTTAATATCAGTTACATTTTTACATTTCAATATTTTAACTTTTTAAATCACATATCAAATCTAAATCATTTCTAAACCGTCATTCATGAACTTTTTTAACCTATTATATTTCTAATTCTATATACGGTGAAAAATATTATTTTCTACGTGCTTTTCAACTTTATTATGTAAAATAGTATACATTTGAAGGTTCGTTAACCGTGGTTGCTTCATTAGTTAATTTAAAAATACTCATTTTAGGTTTGTTACACAATTCTATTTTTTTCTGTTCATACTTTTCTTATGTTTTTATTGAAACTGATATTATTCTGTCTGTTTCTAATACTATTAGAACAAAAATCAGTGGTTATGCTAAATGATCTTGATCTTGCAACTGAATATATGTTGTTAAAAGTAAGAGTAATCAGATCTTAGAAATTATCTGACCTGTAAAACCCGAATCATGATTACTCAATTGAGATGATTGTGATTGATGAAGAGGTATGGAATATAGTTGTTGTATACTGATTCATTTGTTATTGTAATATTATCACAATTTTTGTCAAATAATTCTAATTTGATTCTTATATTTCCTATTATAGATTATTTTGTTAAAGTTAACATATTTAGAGTTATAGATTTGAATTAATTTCCCTTCATATAATCTCATTTTTTCCTCCACTTTTATCATATTACTTTCCCTACAATCTGTGTTTTGATTTTTATATAATATCATAGTTTTATAATCAGTTTTGCAATTTAAAGTTTTAAACGATAATTTCAGTATACCTATATAAAAGTTTCATTGTTACTATTTTATACTGAAGTTTTGCATATACAATTGAAAGTATACGCTTTATCTTTCACAATTAACTTAAATTTATCTTCTTTCTTTATATTTTTGTTTATATAGCTATTGAGATTTACATGTATTTTTTAGTACTATCATTATGTTATTAACAAATTACTTATATAATCAAATTATGTATTTTTTAAACATATTTTCATTCGGACATATTTTACATTATAAATCTTTTTAATTAAATCAAATACGTTTTTTAGAGTTTTACACTTTATATTCATTTTGAACAACTTTTTTTTATTACAAGCTTATTAGTTTGTTAACATAAAGAAGAAGAAGAAGATAAACATTCAAGAAAACTAACTTTAAATCTCAACAACGCTCAGTCGTGTTACTTCAGAAAGTTTCATAATTTACAAATAACACTTACAATTCAAATGGTAGTAATATAAATTTCTTTTAATTGTATTTAATATTATTATATCCATAATGTCATCTTTGTATGTTCAATTATAATTTTTTTTACATATATTAATTATTATATTAATTATTATCTTGACTAAAATGTATTTGTTATTTTTTCTACATGCCGGAATTTAACCATGAAAGGAGTATTTAAATTTTTTTTGTCTTTTTCTTTCTTTTATATGTAGATAAATGCTCTTTCTTATGTCACATAAATAAAGTATTTATACATTATTTTAATTTGTATTTATAATTAGTAATTGATATTCATGCATGTTAATAAACATGAAGTACATGAAAATATATGTTTACCTTCTTTAATAACATACCTGGATGGCTGGAAAATATTATTAACATCATTTTCTTAATAAATAAACAAAAGTATGTCATATAAATTTTTATTTTAATTGAATGTCAAATATTACTATAATATAAATTAAATTATTCAATAATTAAAAATATAAATTTGTACTGCGTGTATTACACGGGAATCTCACTAGTATTATTAGAATAAACAAAAAACACACTTTGAAGTAATTCTTTTGCACAAATCCTTTCGTTTCAAAATTAGTATATATAAGAGCATTCACAGTAGATTCCTCATTTTTATATGAGGAGGACCTGCATAATTAAAGGTGTGGTTGAGAGTGGTTGTGAGTAGAGGATAGAGAAATATTTAGGGTTTTGATTGTTTTTCCCTCAAAGTTAGGAAAAAATTATGGAAATGGAGATTTTAGTGTATGAGAGAGAAAAGATAATTATGTTATTTGAATAGTTTTTTAAAGTACTTGTGAGTGAATGAGAGAGAAAGATATAATATTAAAGGTATAAAAAATATTATTTAATTAGAAAAAGTATAAAAAAAGATAATGATAAAGGTGTGGTTGTGAGTGAATGAGAGAGAAAGATATAATAATGAAGGTATAAAAAATATTATTTAATTAGAAAAATACAAAAAAAAATAATAATAAATGTATAAAAAATATTATTTAATACGTAGAATGTTATGCACCGTGAATATGAAATGGTGGGATAGTTATACATATTATTAGAATCATCGGGGACTATATCTGCCACTGTGTTCCTGGATACAAAAGTACAATTGCAGCAAAAACAGAAATCTTCCTTGAATTTAGATGTGAACCGACACGCAAATAGTGTTCTCACCGAATTAGAACCTGAACCCATCACAGATTTCCCCCTTTTCTTGCTTTTTTCACCAATCTTACATCACTAGATGATGGGTACCAACAGTTGCAAAAATAACCATTCGAAGAAAAAGAAGAACAAGCGTGGTGGCGCCAAGAAACGAATGACACTCGAACAATCTCTTGCTTACAAATCCGTAAGCGAATGGGTTTACTTGGACACCATATCTTGTCCGGCAAGTTCCGCCATCGCCATTGATGATGACTTCAAGGTGAAATTTGTTCACACGAAGGTTTCAGCTGAGAAAATGGTGTTTGAATTGCATTCGCATTCGATTTGTAGTGATGGGTTCTTGTCCCCTACGAAGCTTGTCGAACGAGCGCATCAGTTTGGGGTATGTATGACCTTTATTCCTGCTTGTTTTCATGTTTCTCTGAGTCATTTTATCAAACACTTGGTGTTCATATCTTCATAGTTCTGTACCTGTATGTGTGTTTCAATCTCGTTGATAAATAGTTTTCTAATCCACATTGGACATATATAAAATTCAATAACATTGTTGTCTAATCTTCAAAATTGAAGTTAACTGAACTTAACAAATCTGGGGAAATATCAAATGTTAAGAGGGTGCTGCTACACGTACACCAGCCACAATTGAGAAATCTGGGTTAATATCAAAGTTAATGGAATAAAACTAAATAATATTATGAGTTTTTTGAGAGTTTGCTTGTGTATACCCAATAGACCATATAGGGCTGCACCTAGATTTGGACCTAACATGGATGCTAACTAATGCAATTAAAGATAGTAGGTCCTATCAAATAGGTTCATGAACCTTTTTTTAAAAAAAAGGACAAAACTGGATGCAAATTCTGAAATTATGTCTGTCCTTGGCATTAAAAATTTAATGTTTAGGAACCCTAGAGAAGGTTCACTTATTTTTGTAGGGTATGCTATAAATTTGGATCTTGATTTCTGTTCAAGACAAGAAAATATGGTAACTTTTTTTGTAGGGTATGCTATATTGAGCTTTTATCCTTCTTATCTTCCTATTTCTGTTTGAGTCATTTTATCAAACATTTGGTGTCCATTATGTTCTGCCTGTATGTGTGTTTCAATCTTGTTGATTAGTGGTTTCATTTTCGACAATTGACATAAACCAACTTATCCAGTAAAATCCCTCTCATATCAAGCTGTAGGTAAGGTTGGGGAGAATGAGTGAGACTTCTGGCTCAAATTTTATACAAAATAAATAATATCAAAAATATAGTTAATTGAACTTGAAGAAAACGTGTTTCGTTTTAAACTCTAAATTTCAGTCTTTTTCGGATTTGTTGATGTATGTTTGGACTGTGGCCTAAAACTTGAACTGTGATTATCTTGGTGATAGGAATAATAAAAATTAAATAAAAACAAAGAATTATCAAATTGTTTAGAGTTTCGCCAGTAAAACAAGTAGGGCTGCACATGCTTTTGGACGTAATTAATGATGGTAGGTCCAGTCTAACAAGTTCATGAACTTATTATTTGAAACAAAAAATAAAAGTTGGATGCATATTGTTAAATTATGGCTGTCTTTAATTATGGATCTTTATTTCTGCTCAAGACAAGAAATTATGGTAACTCTTTTTGAAGAATTAAGATTAGTGTTACATGTAGCATTATAGGTCGTATGTAGAGGTTATTTATATATATTAAATCATAGATAGAGGTTTTACTAGGGCTGTAAATGAACTGGACGTTTTGTGAACCGTTCGGCTGGAAGTTCGTTTGTGTTCGTTCGTTTAATAAATGAACGAACATGAACAAGAAATTATGTTCGTTCATTCATGGGTCTCGTTTGTTCATTTGTGTCCGTGAACGTTCGGTAAGGTGTTCGTTTACGTTCAGTAAGTTGTTCGTTTGTCTATGTCATTTATTAAATGTGTTTATATCCTTAAATTTTTAATGTTTGGTTTATCAGCTTAACTCTTTATGTTTATAATTGGTTTTTCAAGTTGATCAAACATTTTATGGTTATGGTTTTATATAAAATGATTACCTATATATTTATTTAATGTGATAAAATGTTTAACTTTACGTAAACAGAGGTTTCGTTCGTTCGTTTGCGTTCGTGAACACATATAATCCTTAATGAACCAATACGAACAAGAATTTTCGTTCGGTAAGCGTTCGTGAACAAGTTGAATGCTTAACGAACGAACATGAGCAAGGCTTGTTCGCATTTGTTCGGTTCGTTTACAGCCCTAGGTTTTACTATCTAAACTTTGATACGCTAAGGTAAGTACCTATTAAAAAGTTATATTGTTAAAAAATACCTTGAGCCTTCGCCTCGTGCAAGGGATCTTAGAGCCTGGTGCTTTTTAAAACCAAGGTTACTCTATTTTAAAAAATAACATTTATCCCTTGTTTGTTTCCAGTTATTATTTTATTTGTGAGTTGATTAGTTTAATTTGTTCAGAACAGGTGAAAGTGCTTTCTTTAACGGATCATGATACAATGGCTGGCATCCCGCAAGCTCTCGAGGCGGCTCGAAAAGTTGGGATCAAGATTATCCCGGGTGTTGAAATCAGCACCATTTTCACCCCCAGGTTAGTTCTATACATTTTTTCTTAATTTATTGCATAAATTTAAAAAAAATAAAAGAATTAATTTTAAACGATCTTTAATGAGTTGTTAAATTTTATTAAACAGGACGGAGTCTGGTTCAGAAGAACCGGTTCACGTTCTGGCCTATTACGGCAGCTGCGGGCCATCAAATTTTGAAAAAGTTGATAAATTTTTGGGAAATATTAGGGAAGGACGATACTTGCGTGCAAAAAACATGATTTCAAAATTGAGTAAACTAAAGTTGCCAATTAGATGGGAAAATGTTGAAAGGATTGCAGGTGATGGTGTTGCACCCGGAAGATTGCATGTTGCTCGTGCTATGGTTGAAGCTGGACATGTTGAGAATTTAAAACAAGCGTTTAGCCGTTATCTTTATGATGGTGGACCTGCATATTCCACGTAAACCATTCGTTTTATCTTTTTTTTTCTTTTTCTTTTTTTCTTTTATATTGTAAGAGATGAAAATTACCCATTGATTTTATATTATTTATGGCGTAGTGGAAGTGAACCAGATGCGGAGGAAGCAGTGCGGTTGATATGTGAAACTGGTGGAGTTGCGGTGTTGGCTCATCCATGGGCTTTGAAAAACCCGGTTGCTATTATCAGAAGATTAAAAGAAGCTGGGTTACATGGGTTAGAGGTTTACAGAAGTGACGGTAAATTAGCAGGTATGCAATTATCCCAATTTCCGTTTAGGATTAATTTATTTAACTAACTCCATGATGGTATGTACAGCATTTAGTGACCTGGCAGAGACTTATGATCTTTTGAAGCTCGGGGGTTCAGATTATCACGCGCGAGGTGGCAGCAGTGAGTCGGCTCTGGGAAGTGTGAGCCTGCCGGTGGTGGCGGTTCATGAATTCCTCAAAGTGGCTCGACCCATCTGGTGCGGTGCTATCAAGAACACGGTTGACCGGTATGTGACCGACCCCACTCAATCAAATCTGGACCATATCTTGAGATATGCCAAGATCAAGCTAGCCAGTGGTGGTGGTGGTGGTTTGTCCTCTGTTACTCAACTCATTAAAGAGTGTCTGGCTCAGTGGTTAACTAATGAAGAACAAGAAGGTGTGGATTTTGAAGCTGTTACAAGTGTTGAAGTTGACCCCTGATGGATTGTGTTTCGTATTTAATGTTGTCGCTACATGGTTTGAAACTTAAATGGTTAATTCTTTGTTTTTGTTTTTGTTTTTGTTTTAATTCGATCCAGTAGTAACCGTTATTTGAGGTCTATAACTAACATTTCAAAGAATATCTAACTCGTCTATTAGAACACAAAACCCAAGCATGATTCATGTAATGCAAGTTGATAGAAACACGACCCTACATCCCAAAGTTGTAAAAAAAAAAAATTCTTTCAACTACTTTAAAGTTGCAAACTTCTGCAATAAACAACACATATCTTAAACTACTTGAAGCCTCGTTTCTCTTGCTACTTTTTAAACCAAACATGTAAACACATGAATGACAAAATCGAACCGACAATTTAGAGACAGAAATGCATAATCCTACATATTTCATTTCCTGAAGATGATTTTTGTTGTATCATGTTATAAATTCTTTAACAGCCAGTTTAATTTGATCAAACCATTAAGCAGATGAAGTATGTGAACTGAAAGTGGCAAAAGATTAGGCTACACATCTTTCAAGTCAAATAAACTATGGTTTACAAAAACTGCAAATGGTAACAAATCTGTATTTTTTTTTCAACATATCATGGTCAATGGTTACTTTCAACAAGCACAAACCACCGAGTTCAGGGCGTCACAGACGATTAGTGGATTGAAGTTTAAATAAAATGAACTTTGAAATTGTAACAAAACCCGTGGATCATCTGCATTTGCCTCCAGCATACTTGATATGAACCGGCTGCTATGATACCAAAAACTTAGCCCAACTTCCCGATTTCCATCTTCTTCCTTAGAGCATTGTGACCATGGTAAACAAACGAATCTACAATCCCTGCAACTGTGAAAATACCTGAAATACGAACCAAAAACAAATAAAGTAACATTCAATACAGAACCAACCAAATTTTTGTAAAAAATCTTTTGCTTTAATACATCTGGCTTATCTTTTTCCCCCATTTAATATGCCCTTGGTTTCAAAAAGAGCACGGCACGCTAAAATGACACATCATATCATGTACACGAGGTGCACATATATTATATATATTTTATTACATTTGTGTCATCACGTATCTGAAGTTTAGATATTAACCACCTCTATACATGATTTTATATATAAATAACTTTTATGAATATGTACGACCTAAAAACTATACGTTCAATCTCCCAATGCACATAATTTGCCCATGTACATAAACGTCGCGCCTCATGCAATTTGACTCTTGCCACATGTGTGCCTCATGTTCGCCCGTCACCTCATGCAATGATGCAAACACATGCTTCAAGCGCACAATTTTAAACTAGGGTTGATTCTATTAAGAGGCAACCTCTGAAACGGTAAGAGGCAGTTGCTGTTTGCGACACCTCTTAATAGATAAGTTTCAAAAACATCATTCAGCCTCTCTCTTAACCAGTCAAACCTCTAAATGATTCTGCATAGTTTCACCAAACAACACCTAAAGCATTGTGCACTAGTGCATTATGCTTCTATCAATATTCTCAACGTGGACCGGTTTTGCATTCAATGCGTCCCTACATACAAGAATCTTAAATAAATAAAAAAGGGCCGTAAGAAACATATTATTTACCTCCAACAATGGCACAAACATTGGTCATGAAGTGTAAGAACGATATATGTGTTTCGGTAAATGTCACCTGCACACGCCACCAAGTTGTAACAAACGGAATTTCTTGGTAAATAATTTGTTTGTAGTAAAAAATATATATTCCAGTAAAAAATTGTTTCTAGTTTACCTTAATTGGAGAAAGATCATAGAAGAAGAAGACGCCAGGTAGAGATCGTCTGCCAATTTCTGGGCTCTTGTAGTGTTCCGTCACAGAAAACTAACATATACAACATATAAATATTTAAATGCAAAATAAAGAAATTGATGAAGAAGAATTTTATCATTAGAGTTGACTCATACCTGATTTGACTGAATAGTGTGGCCTCTAATACTAGTGTATATGGTTGGTACCACCTGCGATTTTAGAAAGTTATATTGAAAACTTTTTATGTAAATTCAACAAGTTTCACAAAGAAAGTAATCAAGTATGGATTAAGGGTCGTGCGAAACCTTAAGAAAGTACTGATACATTCCATTTGGAATCTCTTGAAACCAATGCACCCTGGATCAAAATTTAATGCAAAAATTAAAAAAGCAACAAAAGTAAGGAATTTGATTTTCTTGCATGTTAATGCACTAAAAGTACAAATTTACAACCAAGAATACAAAAATGCGTATGAAATATATGTGTGTAAACTAAAAAAATGTTGCAAGTTCTTCTCTTTTAAGTATTAAATTTGCCATAAAATACACAAGTTTAATAGCATTACATATACTTTTAACAATTATAAATAATAGTTTAAAAGAGCCAACCCACAAACCTGCCAGGTTGACCCGAACCAGTCTAGACTAAACTCAAACCCACAAATTTTCTGTTAGGTTCAGAAATTCATACCCATAATCAAAGGATTTTCAATTGTATGTGTCAGAAATGCCATCTCTACAATATACATATATAATATACAAATGAATTTAAATTACCCATCAAGAGGATTTAATTTCCCGGGATAGTAGTCTCCAAATGATAATTTATTTATCTTATGACTTATCTGCACAAACATCAACTAATTCCATCAGAATCAAGAAACATAGTTCTGGAGTTGAAAGGCACAATTTCAAAGTCATAAAAATGAAATTAATAAATTAAGAGCGAAATTGATAGCTTACATTATAACTATCCTCTTGAAAAGCCAGTAAATCAGGGATATGAATGCTTGATTGATGAAAGCTTTTAACAAAGTGAAAATTTCCAGCCACTTTGTTAACCTCTAAAGACCCATAAATGTTACATCCTTCGCCTTCTTCGTCTTTAATCTTCTGAGCAAAACCTTCTCGTTTGCACTAAGCAAAACCACGGTTTAAGAAAATATTATCATGATACAAAAAAATAATTACAAGTTTTAATATTGAGATTGAAAACTTTAAAGCATCCATTTTTATACATATTATTTGATAGAAGTATAGTACCGATGACTCGATGAGAAATGTTTACTTTTATTATATGGTTCAGCTGATAACTGTTTAACAAAATAATATTATAAATGTTTTTTTAAAAAGAAAACAGACAAGAAATATATGGTTATGCCAACCTGGTCAATCAAGTCGGGATTTGTCATACCCCAGCCTTTTCTTCGATATGCTTCACGGACTTCTTCACATGAATTACAGCATTCATCATCTGACTGCAAGCAGATAACAAAAGATGTGAGAAACTATGAAGAACTTATTCAAGGGTCTAATAGGTAAATTGGATAAAAGTTGAAAAAACTAGCTAAAATAACAGGTCCCCAAAAGTGTACTTATTATCTCCTAATCAACATTATTAAACAAAAAACCAAGATTTATATCGAATAAAGTATAAGTATAATCTTTAACTTTTTTTTAACAGCAAACACAACCAGTTAATTAACTTGTACAAAAAGTTAACCATTTCACCAGCCAAAACACCCGTTTCATAACCTCTAGATAATGGGGGAAAAATGTGAATAATTTGATACATTTCATGTGTTCTAGAAAAGTATCAATGAAATTGCAGCATTTGCAAGTATGATATTTACTTAGTTAATATAGGTCCAACATACAAACAATATGTTGTATCTTAGTCCAGAAACAAATGCTAATTATCATCTTCTAATACTTAACGCTTTCTTTGCAAACACCAGTCGAGAAGAAACTATAAAAACTGCTTCGTCTACCATGATGAGAGTTTCCATAGCCAAAAAGATGGTGATTTTACATTCTCATTCCATGAAGCTACTCAACATGTCGCCATATTAAATATTTAGTAGTATTGAATAGAATATTCAGTAAAAAATTTAATAATACATAGAAAACTAAATATATCGGTTTGAGAATTTAAATAATATTAAATAGAAAATTAAAAAGATGGGTTTGAGCATATGTTTTTTAATTTAAAGAAAGACGTACCGATTCTGCACCGAAGCATGAGCCACAATATGTTTCATTATGCTCAAGCCGACCTCCATGTCTTTGCAAAGGTTTCTCAATCTGCGGACGATTAAAGTATTGAAAACAAAAATATGATAAATGACACTTTCGTCCTCAATCTTCATTGATTACACAAATCATTCTTAAAAACTAATGTTTGCTACAGATTTCGTCCTTTCCACTAACTGAAGGTAACATTTATGATAAATGACCAATTTATGCTTTCTTATTATATTTCAAAAACTTGCAAAAAGTCAAAAAAACAAAAAAGATTAAGAAAACCCACGCCTAAGATCAAGCCCGCCCACCCAGTTAACGATTGTCACCGATTGTGTTCAGATGAATGTAAATGTGTCAATTCTGTTCCCATCAGGTAGTTTGTCATTTTACAAAAAAATTGATTAAAATTTTGACGTTAAGTAATGGAAAAGTCTATATACATAAAGGATGTTAAGTATAATTATCACAACGGAAGGACGCAAGGTGTGATTATATACATAATGAACAAAAATTGTAAATTACTCTAAAAAAATTAAGATGGCCTAAAAGTGACAAGTCACATGATCTAAGAAGTCAAAGCTCTTAACAAGTAACATGGTCCAGCTAGTTTAGGCATAATTTAAATAGTAAGATAAAAATAATCCCACAAGTTAAAAAAAAAAAAAAAAAAAAAAAAAAAGTCAAACTCATAGTTTTTATTATATAGACAGACCAAATAATAACACAATCATAGGATGATGAAAAAACTGCACTAACCTGAGGGCCACCAATTCCTTCTTTTCTCTCCTCAATGACTTTGCCATTAGAGTCAATTCTTTTCTTTATAATATCATGTCTCTACAAGTTAAATTTACACAACAAAAAAAAATTAAGCAAAATAATGACATATCAATTAAACAATTATTGACCATCCAAAACATACAATGTCAAGATGTTGCTCCCCACTGATATCCATAGCATCAAGACTGAGTAAAGTGCATGAAACAGCTGGAAACGTAATATCAAACTGCAATTAAAAAAGAAACATATCAATGGTGGTTTAAAACATTAGATGAATAATTGAATATAAATTACACTATGTATGAACAATGTTTACATTAATATGTAGTTTTTCTCCTCTAGAAGTGTCAACTACAAGCTTTGTTTCAGTAACTGTATGAAGATATAGGCCTGCAATCAGAAGAGGCACCACAACAGTTGAATTAAATTTTAATTTCTAGCAGTAACATGAAGTTTATTATAATCCACAGGTAGTTACACGATGACAAATTTTAAGACAGCTAAACATTTTATGTTACAAATTTAAAGAAAACTACATGATTATGTTTATGCAGTTACACATCATATGCATCTGCAAGCCAGTTTCCTATAAATGTCCAAGGTTTTGTGCACCACGGGCTTCCACTTTTGATGTGTTTAGTCAGCATATATAAGACCACATGCATACATGCTCATAATCTTGATCTAAATCCTCTTTTTAATTTTATCACAAATATATAAACTACGGTATCTCCTTAGTTGTGTCTCTTATTAGTTATTGTTTCTCAAATTACTTACTTCCCAACTTTGTTTCCAAATCAAGAACCCGGAATACAAATATGAATCTGAAATCTGAATCCCCAAAACATCCTCAAAGTAAAAGCATTTAGGATCTTGCACCAATTACAGAGTGTTTATACCCACTCAGAATCACAATACAATAATCAAATCCTATATAGATGTATTCAGAGTAACTAAACAGATATCAAGATCAGAAAAAAAAAAAAACAAAAAAACATTTAGCCGGATCAAACGCTTGCAAATTAGGATTAACAGATAAAAAAGTGAGCTTTACCGAGTTCGGAGAAGAAAAGAAGGAACATCGTGATGGAAGCGACGAGAGTTATAACACCGCCGGAAAGCGTACGGCTGTAGAAATCCTCGTTGATTTTAGGATATGCATCCAAATTCCGAACTTTACTAAAAACCCTATCCATAATTCTACAGCGAACGGATCCTTAAAACCCCTAACACTGCAAAACAACAACTGATCTTGAATTCAGATACTTATGTCTGGATTCGAAGTGTCAACCTAAAGATTGCTTCCGGTATCTAAACTTGAGTGTGTGTTGTTCGCCGGATATCGAATTAGGTTGTGGACGGAGGAAAGGAGGCCTGCCGACGGCAAGGAGAAGAAATCAAGAGTAGTTGTTTTGTTGAACAAATCTGGACTTAATTAAAACGAATTTTCATCTCTTTTTGCTCATGGGTTTTTGCTATAATTCCGCGTTTTCGTTCAACGATGGTCAACTTCTCATCATCTCATGTTACATGATAAAGTGTACTTCTTACAATTTGGTGCACCGGTTACAATTTGGTGCATCGGTGAGGTAGATGCATGTTTGATTCTTCTCCGAGTCGGTTCAAGGGGTATCTAAGTGAATGGTCGAATTGAGACCTTAATCTTATGTTTGAATCTGACAAGGGACGAGAGTCTACGGATTCTATCTGATTCCGTGCATTATGGGGTACGGTCTCATGACAGTTGAGGAGTTGGCCTTGGACTTAGCCCCAAACAAGGTACGTTATCCTCTACCAATAAAAAATAAACATGATAAAATGGTGTTGATACACTCATTTAGCAATAGCTTTGGATGATCAACTAAATAGTGTGTTTTGGTTTCTTTAGTGTCTCTTTATGTTATTATATTTGTACTTAATCGAGTCTGTAAAGTATCGATGACTTTACCGATACTAATAGTATCGGTATATGTCGGTTCTGCTCTAGTATAATTGCTTAGAGTATGCAAGTATTCTGTAATTTTCAGAATATGAATTTTGTATTTTCATTCCTGATCGTCTCTAACTCTATGTTAATGAAAATTAGTGAAATGAAAATGAATGTTATTTACATTATTATCTTCATCTATATTCTTGTTCTTACTTGATTTGAATTGATTTTATCCGTACACGCATCGATTATGAATATGGAAAACTTAACTTTCAGGTCGATATTGTAGTATACGCAAAGAAAATCCAAGTTTTAACAAAAACAAGAAATAAAAATAAGTTGAATTTCTTTCAAAAGAACGCATGATCAACAACTTTAAGTACATTTAGACAATAAGCAAACATATAAGCAGGTAGACACGCAATCATTACAAAGATCAAGCAAGCATTATGCCTTACATAAGGTGAAACCACATAAACTAGTAATAATTGTTTAATTGTTTTTTATTATTACCAATAAAGTGTCAAGCTTACCAAACACACGAGTACTCGTAGTTGTGACCTTTAATCTATCTCTCTCTCTCTCTCTCTATATATATATATATATCTATATATATATATATATATCTATATATATATATATATATATCTACAATGTGTTATGAAACAACCAACATGTTATAAAACAACTAATGTACATTATTTCTCAAAGTTTAGATCAATCTCATATTTATATTTTTTATTGTTTTTATTGATGTTTCACTCACTACTTTGGATTCTCTCTGCGTGATAGCGTATATCACGATATCGATATGAGAATTTGATTGGTGAACACAATTCAGCTTGCTTTCTATTCTTTAGTTCGCTCCTGAATCAGACTCTATTTGCGTATCAGGAGATTGATCTTAGAGTTGTTTCTTGAACATTCTAATTTGTTTTTGCATGATCAAATCCGTCAAAGAACTTAAAGAAAATTAAATGCATTGACATTACTAGGGATTTGATAGTTCACAAAGCGGGGATATGTCTGGTCGTGTGGGATCCATTGACTGTGTATTTAATTACACAGTGAAAGACTAAAAAGACACTAAGTGTTTAAGTTTAAAGTGAATCCTCGTAGGAGTAATTGTTCTTGATTTGTGACTCAAATTAAATAAAAATATATATGTAAAAAATTTGTTGTCATAAATAGAAAACTAATATGATCTCATGTTCGGATCTTTCTTACACATAGATAATTTATTTTTATCTTTTACATTTGACACAAGTTTTAAAATTCAAAAAGATTTATGATAAATTTTTAGAAAATAAAAAAAAATCACCTTCCAAATGTGTTTCACATTTTATAAAAAGAAGTTTATGTCTTTACGTTTTTTAATAAAATTTAAGCAAAATGCAAAACTTGTGAGTATTATTTTGAAAATGTTTGACCTAATTGATATTGATACTATTGTTTCCGCTATAAGTGTCGACATTGGTTTTACCGATACTACTACTTAATGGTATTTAAAATTGTCTCACACTTACAAATACTTTTTACCTACTCCCACCAACATTGTGCTTTACCGATACCATCTCCTTCTTTGTTCATTTGACTGCTTTGTTCTAGGCTACAGAAAGGTATAGGAAATCAAGTGAAGCATCGTTTCATCGGAGTCGATTGGGCAGAATCAAGTTCAAACTTTTTCAATTTAGCTAAACAAGATGAACATTCTTTGTCGATAATGTTAGTGTAGTCAAGTCGATACTAAAAATATCGACATTAGTTTCTCAAACAAATACTAAGTTTTTACCACTATTAATATCGGTACCCCTCATACCGATACTAGTATTGTTGTTTGACTTTGTTGACTCAATGTGACACTCCTCGCCGGGCATCATGGCCATGACCTATATCGGAACCCAAATAATGCGAAAGCGAGGCATGACACGTAACGAGGTAATAATTGGTTACAAAAAGTTACACACGTCATCCCAAAATTTACAACTTTTTAAAACTTTTTAAATATTAAATAAACTATACAAATAATATACCACTAGGTACTTTGGTTCCCGTCTTTTTTGGGCTTAGAGTTTTCGAGCCTGTTTAGACATCTCGGATGCGAATGCCGAATGCCAATTTTTCTGAAAAAACGTCTACAAGTCTTCACGCCTTAATAAATCATGTACCTTACTATACCTGCATACAAGTCAAAACATACTTCAGCAATGAATTTGCTGGTGAGTCATGGCCGGTGATTCACAATACATAAATATTATGTGGTGAATCAATATCATAAAAACATACCATAATTACACCTACATATGGAACACAACAAATCAACTGTCACACCCCAACCTGTCACACCCCGGCCGGAGGCGGAATTAACGCCGGGGCGCGACGGGGCGCGTATTGTGTACAGACTGTTCATAAGCTCATGATTTACTAATAAAATTCCATAGATTAAACATCAAGATTAAGAGTCATTACAAATACAACTTTCAAACACATTGTTCACATAATACAAATCCCAAAATGCCATGTTAAGTTTAGCTAGCACTTGTCCTACATGAACAATCCAAAGTTGATAAATACTTAACCTGTACCTGAAACA
>WOUH02000003.1:3641684-3662932 GCA_009936405.2 Stevia rebaudiana | reverse complement strand
AAGTGGTTTTTTGGCCACTTATCCGAGGTTTTATGCCGGCAATCTGTAAAGATTAAGGGCTTTCCTCGCTAAAAATCCTTGTGTCCATTTCTTTAATTTACTTCATATTTCGAGTTATCTCTGAGAATATTTGGGGATATTTTGGAATATAATCACAGAAACAATTATAAAATGTTAAGTAATCGATATAAACACTTTGCCTCACTAAATCTAATTTGGAATAACTAAAATTGATTTAAGTTAATTTTTTACCAAAACAATATCCAAAATAAAGCATTTATTCAACTATTAGGCGAGTACATATTAAGTCTCATAGCGACAATTGTATGCCAATTGGAATAAATGTTAAAATTTTTGAAGCTTATATTCACATACAAATTGGTTTAGTTAAAGCATAAAATAAATGATCACAGTTAATTGCTAGAACGCTCTATTTACCTCAACTAAACGCATTTGGTTATACTATCTATGTGGAAATACAACAATCTTAAAAATAAGACAAATTTACAGCACAATATGCTAACTGTCAAAATTAGTAAGATTGTATTCCTAGTCTTTAGGGGGAAAAGGAATAAAGAAAGACTGGTAACACATGAAAATAAACTATACTGCATCATCACTATCAAATCTTGTCCCCCAAAATAGTCAATGAGAATATGAACTCCAATATGCTATAAATTTTCATGAATAGCAAATAACTGACAAAGTCACATATACCAGCATCAAATACATTTTTTTCAAATTGAAGTAATTATAAAAAGATTACCATATAAAGAAAACTTGAAGTTCAAATCAGTTCCAAAGATAGTCCATGAAAAAAAAAATAAGAGTAGAATTATGCAGCTGGTGTAACCTGAGAAAAAGTTGCATATAAAACCCTTGAAGATGCTGTTGACAATATCCCAGTAGAGATTAACAAAGCCTTAGAAGAGGCTATCCGTATAAGAGATTAATAAATCCCTAGAGAAGGCTATGTGTATAATCAATTAGAGATTAACGAAGCCCTGGAAGAGGCTATATGTATAATCCTAGAAGAGATTAATGAAGCCATAAAGGAGGCTATATGTATAATCCCAGTAGAGATTAACGAAGCCCTAGAAGAGACTATCTGTATAATCCAAGAAGAGATTAATGAAACCGTATAATCTCAGGAGATACTAATAAAACCCCAGAAGAGGACAATAGAGTTCCAGAAGAAACTCGGGTACCAAACTTATATGAGATCTCATTAAATTATGTACATCATAGTACAATGTAGTACCAAAGTAAAACATGTGTAATGAAATATTTGCATATGCTATAGCAATAAGACGTAATCGATGAAAATGATTACATACATAAAACTATGTAAGAGTACATACACATAGATGACTGCCATAATGGCACGATGCTTTGAAGGCTCAGTTAGGTTCGCTAGATAAGCGATACGCTTTCGGACCTGTAGTTCGAACACCCATAGACGTCAACCAGTAGTTTATAAATAAGTGTCTTTGAAATATAGAAGAAACATAAAGTATGACATTGAAAAATTCAAGGAACGAGTTGTATATGGGCTTTTATTTCCCAAATACCTGTAGCTGATTATGAGGAAACGTATTCTCCTATAGTGGATGCGATAACCCTGTCATATTTATTGCCCTCGCAATTTCATAAAAGACTTCAGATGAAACATAGACGTTGTCATTGGGAGTTTGATGAGACATTTAAAGTTACATCTACATGAATATCCTAAACGTTAAAAATGCCTGAAGCATTATGAAAATAGTACGAGACTCATTAAGTAATTTAAGGTACAAGTTTGACAACATGAAGCATTTGTCCATTAGAAGTTTTCTCATTGGGTTCATTTAATCATAGTTTACAAAGACGATGTAAAAGATTAATCCAGAGAATGTGTCGAACCCATAAAGAGAGTTTTGGAAAGAAATTGACACAAATCGATATTACTCAACCTGTAGTTTGAGTATATATGTAATTGTACATATTTTTCCATCAATGAAACTACATCTGAGAGATCCTAATTTAAGATGGACAATTGGCGAAGCACACATATTGTTTTATGATCTGTAAGAGATAAAATATGTATGGATCATTACAACCTCCAGAAGCGGGTGAAGAAATACTTGGTCTATAATTATGATGCCTAACCACGATTGAATTACCAATGTATCTCGTGATAATTACAAGAAAGGGTATTACTTTCTTAGTGCATGTGCTAGCGAAATAGAAATCAAATATAGTAGTTGCACACCTAGACTAAGTTTTTGTGGCAATAGATTTTCTTAGTAAAGTTTCTAACGAGACAACATAATTGATCCAGTAGCATCGGTTTATTTTATAGATCCTGGATTACCGGTTAACATCATCCTGAAGTATGTTGTTACTTATGTATAAAGAGCTATAATAAAATACATTTCAAGGGGAGAAAATGTGAGGTTGTACTCGTTTTTCCTTAGCTATGTTTTTTGTCCAACGGGGTTTTCATAGCATGGTTTTTTTTTAACGAGAAAACATCGCTGCACATATTAAAGGATATGTTTATATCTTTACGAGACTCTAGACACTCGATTGTATACGGGGAAAATATGAAGTCCCAAATTTTTTTTTTTTGGTTAACTTTTTAATGCAGGATACTTGACAAATGTTCATTACCAATCCGCATACACATGGAAGCTAATGATTCAACAAACTCAAGAAGTTATAGATTGGAATCAATCAAAAGAAGCATCACTACATGAAGGTAAAACAACCTGAATCACTTAAATCAAATAAGACCAACAAAGATCAATTCAAGTGATTATTATAGAAGATTGAACTCTACATGTTGAAAGATTTATACTTAATTGAGGGGGAGTATTATACAAGCTGTACTCTTCTTCCTTAACTAAGTTTTTCCCACTGGGTTTTCTTTTTAAGGTTTTAATGAGGCAACATAACTGATCCAGCAGTATCAGTTAATATCGGTTTTATAAAATCGAGCCAACATTATCTAGTAGCATAATGTTGGTAGTGTATAATATAAAATATCTGAGGGTGAGTGTTATACATTCAGACATTCATTACTCTCTATTCATATCACATGTATGAGTTACTTGTGTATGTATATATACATGTTGTATGCTAGTTCAATTTGGTATGAATAAAAATCACTTTCTTCTTATTTCAATCTTTGTTTAACAACATTTTAGTTCTAGTGGACCAATAAGTATGGACATCACACAACCAAGTTAAATCATCTAATCTTACTTAGAAATTTCAAGAAATACCACCGCATGCTATAATCAAGATTATTTAAAATTAATTCTAATTTTCTAATGGGATGGATGAAGGTAAGAACATTTTGCATTTAATAATAATTTTTCATTTTAGAACATTTTTTCATTATATTGGACCTAACTTAGTGGTGTTTCAACCAAGATGTTACTAGACAATATGACACATAAGCTGCAGCCGTTATTCTATTTTTTTTCATTTCTATCTATGCTCAGCTCAAACAATGACTGATGGTATTTTTTTAATGGTCGCAATCCTTTTGGATGTGCAAAATTAGTTAATTAAAAATAATAAAGATATTAAGTTTGCAGCGGTTTTCCCTACTTTAACTAAACAGTTTCAAATCAAAACCTAATCGATGAAAAACTCGCAAAATATATGACATTTAAGGTTTATTTATTCAATCCTAGGGAATCCTAACTGTTGGTTGGATCTATTCACATATCACAAATTATATGTAAAAGATAATAAATATTCTCAAAAACTGAAATCAAAAGCTAGTTCTACCTATCATTTCCCATTAAAGATACCAAACTTAAATAAGGACATTTTCTGATTTTTTTAAATATTTTTTGGATTTCTAATATAAAAACTCTAACTATTTACAAAAAACAAACAGATTCAAAAAATTACAAAATAAAAAAATAAACAAAAATGTAGTTTCTCATCCTCACATTTAAAATCTACAATGTCCCTAATGTAGAGATGGAAAATACAAAAATAAAGTAGAAATAAAATTAAATCAAAATAAAAAGATAAACCGGAAAAGACTCCCCTGTTATAATCGTGAATAATGTATATCACTCGAGTCAAATCCATGATAGTCATAGCGTTTCACAATACCGCTCTAAAAAAATGGTCGTAGTTCCGTGCAAAAAAAAATAAAGAAAATCGCAAAAACTAGAAAATGCCATTAGTAGCATGTAATAAATATATAAACAATTATAATCAATCATATTATCATAAACAATAATAATCTTTCTTTTCGGCTTAGGGCATCAACCACAACGTTGGCTTTGCCCGGATGGTATTTCATTTCGCAGCCGTAATCGTTTAATAATTCAACCCAATGACGTTGTCTCATGTTGAGCTCTTTCTGGGTGAAAATATGTTGGAGACTTTTATGATCGGTATATATCGTGCATTTCGTACCATATTGGTAATGTCTCAAGATTTTGAGAGCAATTATTACAGCACCTAACTCGAGATCATGTGTGGTGTAATTTTTCTCATGATTTTTATGTTGTCGTGATGCGTATGCTATAACCTTATCGTTTTGCATGAGTACGCATCCTAACCCTTGCCGTGAGGCATCACAGTATACGATGAATCCTTCTGTTCTATCGGGAAGAGACATGATTCGAGCACTGCATAGTTTCTGTTTCAACAGTTGGAAGGCTAATTCTTGCTTATCGCCCCATTCAAACTTTTTACCCTTCTGGGTTAGAGTTGTGAGTGATAGCGCTATCTTGGAGAAGTTTTACAAATATATTTGGAAATGTTAACTCAGTATGTTCCCACCCGAAAAGGTAAAATAGTAAAAGCGGGTCTGTAAAACTCGGCTAATAGCTATCGATAGCTTGACATTGTGTGCTTAGAGGAATCCACTAATGCATAAATATTATACAAGAGATTATGTGTGTGTGTGCTCGTCATTCGGTCCATCGTATATAAAAAAACTTCAGTGTTGATGTGTTTATCATTTGTTAAGTGTCTGACCTCGTTGGTGATTTATTCGGTGTTTGAGTTTGCTGTTCATGTTTATGTATTTAGTTTTTTCTTGATGGATAAGCTTTCCTTATTTAAACTTCATAATATAGCAGTTTTCTAAATTATAATGTTTTCCTTAATTACATATTCCCTAATTTAGCTAACTTAGGGATCATGTAATGTGACACTCCGCTCCCCGGCCACCTGTCTTCGACCGGTCCGTGAGCGGCCTGCCACTGTACCAGTCGGAAATGCAGGATCGAGTCAACCGGTTTAAAGACAACTTTGATTACACCAAACATATTTCATTTCATATCGTAAAGTCATTACAGTACAACGGAAGCAATTTACAATACATAGCAAGCAAATACATAATAAGGTTTTCTCGTGAGCCATCCCGCTTCATTTGTTTTTGATATTTGAGATTACATGCAGTTTGAAAAATGGTCAGCTATAAGTTGGTGAGTTCACAGGTTTTGATATCACGTGTAAAACCTTTATCTGTTTGTTTAAGACCACAATACTATTTGCAAAATTATTGATCAAACGATTTCAAAAGTTGTTATTACAATAAAAGTTCTGCCACCAAAGCATGATATGTAATTGCCCCACATATGACTACTAAAGATCATAGAATGTTAGATAATAATGTATACGCGTAAACCTCCAGTTCTACTCCATGAGGTTTATCATACATAGTAGTACCACCCATTATTACCCAGCCACGAAGTGTTAACGGTGCGGTAAGTAGTTGAGGACTTGTTGTCTGGTATGTTTATAATTTATGTAATAACGGATAGTCATTGTGTCGTGTCTTAAAAATGTTCTTATATGTATATGTAATCTCTCCCGTATTGTAAAATAAGTAAAACGTAGAAATAGGGCCGTGAAACTCATCTAATAGACGTGGCAATGGTAGATAATAAGAGAATAAGAGAATGAGCGATCGTTGAGCGTAATCTCCTCCGAAAGCGTAATAAACGTTTCCTCGTGTGTATCTGAACGATCCGATTCGGGTATAACCTCCACGAGTATGCTAATGAGATCAGAGATTCGCGTGTGGGTGAAATTAGTTCGAAATAAGTGTGTAGAAGTGATTTGCTCGATGTTTTCTATTTATCGGCTCGACTTGCACAATACGCGTAGAATCCAGGTGGCACAGCCCCCTCGTAGGCTACCACGTGTTACCGACTTGGTGGCTACGTGCGATCAACCCCTTTTTGTTTGAGTGATATGCGTGAGTTTGTGGTGACTCGGGCCTCTCCGAGGCTGCCACGTGTTGCGGAGTCAATGGCTTGGGTTTTGACACATGGCTAGTGTCGTGCCACGCTTGCAGTGGCGCTGCCAAGTGGTCCCGAACGTGGTGACACATGGCCCACACGTGTCACTGCGTGGTATTTCTAATATGACGCGACTGGTTAACTTGTTTTCGCGTTTCCCACTTCGTTCGAACTTCGTTTCACGCGCGGTTTTTCTTATGTTAACTATTTTCCATTTCCTATCCCATCCCTTTGGTTTCATCCCCTAAGGAGGTGTTGATATTTCAGGTCCATGGAATGTTGTATCGTTTTGAGTATATCTATCGTACCGCTGCTCGTATTGAAATTTTGTATACACTCAAAAGGTTCTAATTACGTATTAGAATACAACGAGAATATCTATTTCATATAAATATTGAGTTACAATGGCGTACCGCCGAGATTACAAATAGTACTCAGTCCGAATTTGATAACAAGAAGAGCCGGAAAATGGCAAGATATTATATGTAACACATATACAATGCATAACATTAGTTATCATGTAAATATAGTTTATCATGGAAATTTACCATTTTACCCCTACTCTAACATGCCTTCACACTCACACATAGTAATCTTACATGTATCATGTATCTTTCATGCATAACCATCCTTTCATTCGGTCATTATAACTTGCTCATTACATAGAAACACTAAGTATGATACTCCACAAATATATAGTGTTACAATCATAGTAGTTTACATCACATATAACTTAACAATCATGTCAGTTCTCATAACATAAGACATGACAATTAGTTTAACACTAAAAGTTACACAGATATAGGCCGTAAAATGTACACGAATATGGGTTGTAAAAGCATATACGGGCCGTTATAAGTTTGACCGTATGATTTCTTACAACTGTAACCATACTTGTAGAAATCGCTAGTCGCTAGTCGGGCGATGGGGTGCGGAATAGGGATTAATCGGATTGGAATTTCTATATGTAATTTCACAAATTATATATACATATATACAAATCTATATCTACATTGTCAAAATAACTATATTTTTTCATATAATTCAAAGATTTTAACTAATTTTGGTGCATTTTAACCAACTTTGACCAATTTTTCCTAATTTTGACTAATTTTTACCTATTTTTGATCAAATTTATCCTAAATTTCCCTTGGCTGATTAGCCAAATTTCAAGCGTTCCAAGGCCGACTAGCCTAATTTTGCCGATTAATCGGCCGACTAGGCGGAATTCGACGGATTAATCGACCGACTATGCCGATTTTTACAACACTAAATATAACTCTCTTGACATGACTGATTTGACCTGGGGTAGCCTTTCTTGCTCAAATAAAGGAATACAGGCTGCCCAAACCATTACGATTCGTAAGCCATATGTCAGGATAACTTATGGGGGTATCCCTAGGAGTGTAAACAGTTTAAGCTGTCTTGTGAACTACTCGAGATCAGATGTGCAAAATGTTCAAACAAGCTGAGCCTAAACGAGCCCGAGTTCAATCTTAAAATATTGCTTGTTTAGTTATCAGATCGATCCTGAACTTCACATATCGAGCTCGAACCGTCTCGTGAGACTAAATGAGCTTTTTAGTTATAAAATTTTTCAAACTAAATACTTTATATTATTATAAATAATTATTTTAAATATAATATTAAAATGAAAGTAAGACAATTATATATATTATGCTATGTATATAAAATTAATAAAGATAAATATAAAAAATTAATTAATTTAAAAAGAAACAAGCCTGGTCAAGCCGAGATCGAGCATGAAAATATTCAAACGAGCCGAGATCAAGTTTTGTAATTTTTTTAAACAAACGAAGCTCAAGTTCAAGCCCTCCTAAGTCAAAATGAGGCAAGCTTGAGCCTTAGCGAACTCAGACTCGACTCATTTACAACCTTTGACGTCCCCTTAACACCCCTAAATCTGTTATTACCAATTACTCCTAGCCTAAGTTGTTAGGAGAAAGTGTTGAATTGAGGCTATCCTTTGAGAAGTCTCAGGTTGAACTTTTTTCTTGTAACATAATGCATTTGGGTATTCTTGTGATGGAGTGAAAGTGTACCTCACATTGAGAAGAGAATTTATAGATTTCAACAAGTTCTCACTTATCTAAGAGGTACGGTCTTACAAAGGTCAATGAATCAACTTTAACTATATCTTCTGACTACCGGTAGCTAGCACGCACGATTGTTCATACGGTTAAAAAATAAATCTGGTATTATAAAAAAGTTTATCCGTTGAAGAAACAAAAAAGAGGAGAAAACTTATGGAAAACCCAAGAATAAGGGTAAGAATGACAGCTGTAACTTCACAACATCACACTTGATTCGGTCTGTACATAAGATTGTACAACCAATAAAAGAAATAAAGTATTAAGATCATCATAAAGACAGGAAAGTCAAAGGGGAAGGAGGCCCTTCGCCTTTTGGCAGCATTTTTCAAGAATCCAAAATCAAAGCACACCTCTTTTCTTTCTCTTTTAAGGGACGGTTACAAAGTCCACCAGAAGACCTAAAACCCTTCTTCACACACCATACACATCGATTCCTGATATAATTACATGCAATAAGCCTTAATTTCAGCCTGTATTTGCTTAGATATCTTGTGTTTTGTTGGAAGATTTTCGATCGGTATGTTCAAATTCAAGATGCCCATTTGTTGTATCTTAAAAATTGGGGAATTTTTATATGGGTCTTGTGGGTTGTTGTTTTTGGTGATGGGTCTTGTTGATGATCAGATTCTTGTTTTTGTTGTTATGATTCTTGATGTTTTGGTGACATACAGGTACTGAAATCTTAGGGCTTTTTCGGTGGAAGAAGAGATAGATGATAAGTTGTAGATTCAAGTTGTGAGGGAAGCTAAATTACTACTATATGGGTAATTTATGCAGCAGTTCTTCTTCGAAGGTGAATCCTTTTATTTTTTTGCTTCTAATTTTTAAAATTATGGGCTTTCTTTGTTATTCTAGTGTTCTAAAAATAAAATTAGGGTTTTAAATTGGGGATTTTGTCTGCCCTTTAACATTAAAGGAGGATGGTGTACCAAGAATTGAAGTTAGGGTTCTTAATTAGGGTTTCTTTCCATTACTCAAGTTCAAGACCTTTATGAGTAATCTTGGTTTTCATTTTAGGTCCTCCATCATAAGTTACAATGTTCATTCTTTTCATTTTGTTAACCAGAATTACATACTTTGTATTGTTATCATTACAAAGAATTGCTGTAAATACTTTCACTCATGATATTCCATTTTCCTGTTACTAAATCTTGGTTTTATAAGGCACACTGGAAAAAACGCCTTGTGGTTTGAGGCGGCACCTCGTGTACTTTGGGTTTAAGTTAGGGTTTATAGGAGGCCGATATGTAAAACAATCGAAAGGGATCAAAAAATTATAGAAGTTTCATTTGATTAAAAGGTTGATGTAAAACATATGAGAGAGACGCAACTTCTGGTTGTAAATAAAGCTTGTTTGGCTGTACCATAGTTATCAAAAGCGGTCGCCTTGGGCGCCTAGGCGAGATTTCAGGGCGAGGCGATGGGTTGGCGCTTCTTGTGATTCGTTATTTTGGGCGAAAATCATGTAATTGATTTTTTTTTGTTAAATTCCGAAAAATCAGGGCTAATTTGCATGTATTCTTTCCATATCTTATCACTAATTGATTTTTTTTTGTTAAATTCCGAAAAATCAGGGCTTCAGTTGATTTGCACGTATTTATTTCCATATTTTATCACTTATCTCCAAAATTAAAGATATTTTTTTTATAATATTCCATATTCTACAGCATACTCTACAGGCTAAATCTTTTGATCGAACTTTTGATTTTGACGTTTTAATCTTTATTTATGGTTTTCTTGTTTACAATTATGAACATTTTTGTTTTGGAAAATTTTTGCATTTTGGGATGATGTTGCTCTTTTATAATGAAGAACTTTATGGTTTTCAAGTGTGTTTTTTTCATTATATAAATTTTTATTTTTTTATGTAAGTGCGCTTTTTTTCCTAAGGCCCACGCTTTATTTGCGCCTAATGCCTAGGCCCTAGGCCGTGCCTAATCGCCTTGAGTGCGCCTTCGCATTTGACAACTATGGGCTGTACATAAAGCAACGACACACTTATGTGATTTGCGCGCGTTTGCTTTTGGAAAATAAACGCATTGGAGCACCTTTTGTTTCTAACCAAAACTGAAGTTTATTTCATACATTTAACTATTAGTGAAAGTGTGAAACATTATCATGTACCAAGTCAAACATTTAGTAGAAGGAAGTTGGTCAAAGTTGAAACCTTGAAAAGGTTGCCAAGTTTGACCATGTAGTTGTGAAAGTTCAATAGTTGGCTGCTATACCACATTATTTGTAGGGTAACAAATCATTGATTATCAGGCTTGTTTTTCCTTTTTTCCATAAGTTTTATAACCAGTTATTTGTCTGCCATCGAAAATTTCTATTTGGTGAGATCATGCTAGTTGATGTTTTATAAATATAATTATATGAATTATCGTCAGGTGTGTTGACCCCCTATTTCATGCAATTGGACTAAATTCATTATTTTGAGTTGAATTTTTTTTTTGTAATAATACTATTTTTTCAATTTAAAAGTAACAAAACTTTTTTTCGTTGTTAGCTCTCAGGCGGCCAAGCAACACATGACACCGGCAAGGGGCGGGGCCGCCAAGGGTCGGTCAAATTTGGATTCAGTCTAGTTAAAGGAAAAGCTAATCATCCAATGGAAGATTATCATGTGGCTAAATTTATATCTCATCATGGACACGAGCTTGGACTTTTTGCTATATATGATGGCCATTTGGGAGATAGTGTGCCCGCGTATCTTCAAAAACATTTATTCTCCAATATTATTAAAGAGGTTAGCTTTTATTGCTCTTCATGTTCCAACATTAGTGTATTTATTAGTTAAAAGACTTGTGTTTTGTCATTAAAGTTGTATGCGGTCCAAAAAAGTTCTTTTTTGACATTTTGGTTGGAGGTAGCAAATCTTGTCTTTGTTACTTATAAATTGTTTGATTTGCGTTGTGTTTTCGTTTTTTTCTCAAAAAGGTTGAAATTCACCCAAAGTCTAATGCATAAAATCTCCCAATTCATTTTAAGTGAGGACTTAGATTTTTTTTTTTTTTTAAATAAATATGTTTTGGTTTTCATAACTAACGATTAAAGCATTGGTTATTTATAATAGTTAGAAATTTGGGGTTTGAATTAACCTGACCGAATCTGTACAAAAATTTGACCCATTTCATTTTGAACACATTTGACCCGTTCATTATGCTATATCTACTTTTTTAGTTCGCTTCCCAGTTAGTATAGTTTTTGTTTGCAAAATATGCATATACATCCATGTTTCCCATAAATATCCTCTCTTTTTTCTTTTAACTACATTTACCAAATTTTGAAAATACTACAGCTTTATTTGATGTTATTTTTTCTCTTTTAATTTTCTTTAGTTCTCTTTACTATTACAAAAGGGTATTATATTATAGATAATCGAAGGTTATTTAAAACTTGCCACTTAAAATATCCAGCAGCTAGTCAAACAGTGTTATATAATAATTCTTAACCGTGATGACAAATTTAAGTTTTATGCATCTTGCAGAATGATTTTTGGACAGATACAAACAGTGCATTATATAAAGCATACGAAAGAACAGATGAGTTAATTCTTTCACATAATCCTGAGCTTGGAAGAGGCGGATCTACTGCAGTTACCGCAATTTTAATCGATGGTCGTAAATTATGGGTAGCTAATGTTGGTGATTCTCGGGCAGTTTTGTCAAAAAACGGGCAGGCAATTATGATGACTATCGATCATGAACCCAATACTGAAAGGGGCAGCATTGAAAATAGAGGTGGTTTTGTTTCCAACATGCCAGGTAATATGTGTAAATATTAAAATATTAATATTAGATTTGTGTTCTAATGGGAAAAATATATTTTTTTTTAATAAATAGGAAATACTTTAAGATTATTTAGTTTGCATCTTTATGAGATTTTTTGCATTGTTTAGTTTTTTTTAAATGAAAAAAGTACAAGATTTAGCTAAGTGTAATTATTATCTTGAACAAAACTTTGAGTTTTCTCTGTTCCACCTTATTTGTTGTAACCACTTGTTCATGAAAATGCTAAGTATTTCATCCCCGCGATAATGAAATATTTTCCTTTTGGCAAATCTAAATATGGAGCAGTTACATATATCCTCCTGTAAACTTGTAAAGTTGCATATTTCCTCAGATCATGTTTGAAGAGTATTGTACATTATGTAATTTAAAACTTGTTATGGTGGAATGTGCATTTTTACAAGATTAGAGGGGGGTATATGCAGTTTTATGCAATTTCGCCTTTGAAAAGTAATTGACTTTTGTAAATTGACTGGTAGGATTCATGAATGAAGATTTATGGGTGGCAATAATATACTTTTATTGTACCATGGTTAGTTGGCGATAAAAGACTGAATCCGGTTTTTAGAATATCGTAAAAATGCTTCATCTTAGCTGGGATTAAATATATAAATATTTATTCAATAATATTCCAGGAGATGTAGCAAGAGTGAACGGGCAGCTAGCAGTTTCACGTGCATTTGGAGACAAGAATCTCAAGAATCATTTGCGGTCTGATCCGGACGTCACAAATGCTGATATTGATGCCAATACAGAAATCCTCATCCTTGCAAGTGACGGTTTATGGAAGGTACTTATCTTTCCATAAATTAAAATAAAAGGCAAATTGGACTTTAATAATACAAAGTATGACCCATTGACCGATAATAATCCATACTAGTAGTTTGACCAATGATAATCCCAACTTTCAATTTTGTTGTCAAGGGCAATCCCATTGGCATAATCATAGTGACTTACACTTGGCTTTGCTTGTACGTTTTCTCATTTTGTTCGATGGAAATCGAGTGTAAATCAATCATGATTTTGCTATTGCGATTTCCTTTGGAAACAAAAGTGAATGTTGGGATTATCATTGGTCAAAGTGCTAGTATGGATTATTACCAATCAATGTGTCCTAGTTTAGATTATTAAATTCGCCGAATAAAAAGTTTAAGAAAAAAATTATTAGCCTCAATAACAAACTTTCTAAAAGTCACTTATCTTTTGACAAGTCAACAATCTGTCAAAAATTCAACAACCTTTTATAATCTATTTTTGTTGTTGACCCAAGGTTATGTCAAACCAAGAGGCGGTGGATATAGCGATAAAGATCCAGGACCCACAGAAAGCGGCAAAGGAACTAGCAACGGAAGCCCTGAATAGAGAAAGCAAAGATGATATCTCATGCATTGTGGTTCGGTTTAGCTGAAGAAGGGAAATCTTTGAGGTTGTATTATGTGCAGTATAAGGTGTACATTGGGGGATTAAGTAAAATGATCTGATATTTGCTCATAAAGGTAGCTGAGTTGGCACAGGTTATATTACATATATATATAATATATTTGACTGACTCATCCTTTGTTTTTTCTGTGTAAGAAGTTGAAGTTCTTGTATTTAAGATTGTGAGGTTTTCTATTGTTTGATTTCTTGAGTGTATATAATATAATATACACACAATCTGTTTTCCATTAGATTTGATATCTAAATGACAGATTACTATGCAAGAATCTGTTGAATTCAAGTTTCTACTCCCCATTAAAACTTTTTCTTGATATTGTTGGGTTGGATTGGGTAACAGGTTATTAATTCACAATAAGGTCTAGTTGGTGTCGCTTTCTCGCTTCTTTAATTCATAATAAGGGTCTCTTTTTAATTATTATCTTTGCATGCCTGCCTGGGTTTATTTGGATTTGTATCTTGCTTTTTTGGATGAGAAGAGTTGTTGCCCTTGGGTAGTGACCCCATCACCCTTAAATGTACAAAGAAATGTATTATTTTCAAGTCTAAAATGAAATTACATACATGATCAACATAAACAAAATTCAATCCAGTGAAGAAAAAAAGGATGGAAGTTGGATGCGTAGAAAACTAGAGGGGTGAATAGTTTCTTAAAAAATTTCTTCTTTTAAAACTTATTTTCTTTATATTTAAGAATTATATATGGAAGAAGACTTGTGTATACTTACTAATATAGAAATAAGTATGTAAATATAGGGAAAGAGATACACCGCCGAATAATAAAGGTTCAAGTTGGTGTAAACTAACCAAACCTGCGTCCTCTGCTTAATCCTCCAATTGAGATTTTCTCCACTAGCTTTTCCTCAAATCTTGTGAGGATACTGGCACAAAATTTTCATTTGACAAAGGAAGTGATCACCTTCTTCACTAGTTACCAATGCAACTAGCTTTACACTCACTAACTAGAGGACTACTCAAAGGTAGTGACACTTTGTTCCCTAGTCACCAACTCGTGTATTACACGGGATTACATAATCAACACTTAAAACTTTTTATTAAATCATTACATATATATATTAAGTTACTACGTTGTAAACACTAAAAAAATAAATGTTTGACACGTTTATAACTATAAATTATGACTTAAGATTTTAAAATTATTTAATAAAAACTTTTTGAATATAAACTTCTTAAATTTAGTTGATAATTATACAAATTACAGAAACGTCAAATTTAAAATTTAAACAGAGTAAACGCGGTTTTCCTCTTTAAAATTTGCAAGAGACGAAAACTGTTAAGACTTGAAACGTTATGAATTGAAATGTTTAAGCTTGAAACATTAGGGATGAAAAGTGTTAAGACTTGAAATGTTAGGAAAATAAACGTTTAAGATTTGAAACGTTAGGGAAGAAAATTGCTAAGACTTGAAACTTTAGACACCGTTCCTATTAATGATAGACTAAACTGTTAATTATTACAAACCTTAGGGATAAAAAGTCCAGTTTACTTTAAAAAAAAAATAAGATAAATATTTAATTAGATAATAACAAATTCAAATGATTTTAAAATTTAAATATATTTTATAATTTAAAATAGAATAAGAAGTATAAAAGAATTCAAATTGTTAATTCAGTTAATTTAAATAATTAAAAAACTATTGAAAAATTGAAAGAATAACACATGTCATTTATGTTACTCTTGTATTAGAGTTATATTTGTTTTGTGATTTGTCTTATAAATGGAAAGTCTTGTATATCATTTTCACCTCTTTCGCCCTAATAAATACACATACATATCTAAAGGACGTGTCTCTTGATTCTTTCATACTTCAAGTATGAAGTATCAAATTGAAGCATAGATCAAAGATTAAAGAAGAGCGAAATAGCTGGTTACTACTTTTGTTTAGTGAGATGTTACAACGACCATCCATACCGGATTTAAGGAAACCCCTGGTGGAGAAACTTAACTCAGTTGAAGAATTGAGAAGATGACGTATACGTCGTATAGTTAGTTTTATAACCATCCCCAATCTGCTTTTCTATTGAATCGTTGGGGACCGAAGAGGTCATACAGAAACCTAAAACATGTTACTAAAAAACAAATGTTAATTAATACATAATAACGTAACCATAAAAGAATAAACAATAGTTTTAGTAATCTGAAAAGCTTCTGCATTTATGTGATACGAGCTGTCTATTGATCAATTGGAAATTTAATATTTATAAATGTGATTATTTTAAATTAAATCAGCACAAATCTGCTAGAAAATCTTGGATTCTTTTAATAACCCTATATTTCAGCTTGAATTGTATTTAATTAGAATTGAATTAGTCATAGACTTTGCCTCTAAACAAACTAATATTATTAAATACCTTTGTATTTAATTAACTAAAATAAAGATAAGATCTTATTTATGTAAACCCAAAAATTGCTATTACATTTGAGTAGAACTTATAATACAGCTTATTTAGATTAAAAAAAAGTACAAAATTCTTTTCGTTTCATATATCCAAGGGCCAAGAGAACAAACAAAACAAGTAGGAACCATGAAAAATTCTCCAAAATTGTAACAATGACACTTGCATATAAATATATACCAACAATCACATATTCACATGAGATGAATATAAAATTATATGATTCCAGCCAAATTTTTGACAAGGTGATGCAAACCTGAGTGAAATACTCGATCATGGTACCCGCATGGATGGCGGCGGTGTACCCGATCGGGTTTACCCCTATCCAATGCCTTAACCGATGGTATACCCTTCACTCTTATATTATTAGACGTAACAAAAGTGTATGGTCTTTAATTGCATAATAAAGGAGCGACCTCTTTGACATTATTATAAATTATAAATATTCATCTCACCATGAACCTAACTTTCAATTACATTTGTTTCAACGTTGTGTAATAGTACATTAACTCATTAAGTAACAACTACTATTATACGATTTACACATAAGTATATGAAACAAAATCTTATTCTAAAATATAAATCAATCCTATTAGCAAATTTACAAATTAATATAGAAAAAATAAACATGAATATGCTAACATAGCACATGTGGAAACTGTTTGGTTGATGAATTATAAGATGATGAATCCATTTTATACACTCCCAAATCCTCCAAACCCTCGAAGAAATCATCACTAAAAACCATGTAGTCATCATCAATCATTATAGAATGTCCTTTATTCTCAAATTTGTTGTAGAATAATGTCTCTTCACTCTCTTGTTTGATGAATGATTGTTGGAGGACTTCATCTTCATTAGATGACATTGAAAGGGTTGTTGGAGAATCGAAGGGCGAGTCTTTTGATTTTGTGACAGTTTTACCACCGTCACTAGTGGTGGGACTCTTTGGTGTTGTTTTGAATCTGCTGCGGTTGATTCCGGCTAACGCGTTACGGCGAGTAGGTTGTGGGTGGTTATGATCCGCCGTGTATGTTAAAATGTAGAAGTTTGAATCGGTGTAACTTTGCTCGACTTGTCTTCTTGCCATACAACCTTTTGAACTACTACATCTATAATAGCTTCTGTAGAATTCAAACAATAAGTGATTAGAAATATATAAAGTAAATATCATCAAGTCACATATATATTGTGACCAATTCATTAATATATAGTAGCAACACAAAATTGGTATTGATGGTTTTGATGGAATTTGCTAGATGAAGTAAATTACTACACTTTTTAGTCACATGATATATGTATTACCTTGGATAGATTGAGCCTTTTATTGGTTTTTGACCATATTTCCGCCAAGCCCATGGATCTGAAGACAAACCATCGGCAGTTACTTGAACTACAACCCTCTTTTGTTGATTCTTCCTGTTCATATACACCACAAAATGATGTCACTTATAAGGTATAGTTAATGACCATAAATACACAAAACCTCACTATCAAGAGAAAATAAGAAAACTTTTAATTAACCGATATTGAAAAAAACAGTTCTAAAAGATTGAGATGTATGCCCTGAACTTCCTAACTATGAATAATAATCACTGGATAATTAACTAGATACATTTGTTATAAGTTTCATCATCATGCATGTGTCATGTGTGGGTTTTGAGAACATTTCAAGAAAAAAAAAAATACCTCTTTTTGAGCTTTGGTGTAACCTGGGAGGTGTTTGGAGCAGACCCACAAAATTTCTTGATCACTTGTTCTTGACTTTGTAGAATCACTTGATCAGAATCATGAAGATAATGATGAATTGTTTGAACATCATCATCATCATCAGCAGCAGCAGCAGCAGCAGCAGGAAGCTGATAAAAAGGCTTGTAAAGCTGGTCTAATTCATCTTTAACAAGTGTTGTTTCCATGGCGCTTGTTGTTGCAGTGCCATGATTGTGGTCATGATGGTGATCAGGGAAACAAAAGAGAAGAGATTGATCATATTCCTTTTCTATTTCAATGGATCCGAATAGATAACCTTCGTGATTAAGATCTTGTTGTTGATGATAATATTGGTGGTAATCATCAGTATGATCTTTAGGTCTGATTACAGCTTGTAAACCCCAGTCTTCCATTGTTAAGATGAAAGAGATGAAGACGATGAGTTTAATTAGCAAATTGAATAATGTGTTTCAGAAATATCTCAGAAGGTTGTTTTATATTGAAATTTATTAAGTAGGGGTGTGTAAACTGTAAAGTGTACAAGTGGCTTAATTGTTGACATTTGTGGCAAGTCAAAGGAGAGGGTGTTTAGGGTTGGACAAAAACAGTAACACGGCATGCGGCTTTTACTCCCTTCTTAAATTTAAGATTGACTATGTTTTTCCTTATTTCATGTCACGAATAATATCAAAATAGTATTATTTTTCCTTAAGGGCTAAACAAATATACAAATGTCATGAGAATTTGGTTGGTAGTAACAAGGGATCTGTTCTCTTGGTGGAGACACATGTTTAAGTTTTGTTTGAACTAGTACCAAGCGCATTGGGTGAAAGATTGAATCGAGGCCTTAATTCTGGTTCGAACCCGACAAGGGTGAGGGTTACGAATTTCATATGGTTTTCGCGCATCAGGGGGTACGGTCAAACGGTGGTTGAGGAGTCGATATTGGACATAACATTGAACATGATAGGTTAAGACGTGAAATTCTCTGTCATCTAAAAATATTAATAAATTTACTAATTTGATTCTATAAGAGCATTTAAAGTATTAAGTGACCATCCTTATTTTCAAAATTAACTTAAATAAAACATTTTATTAATTCTTTTTCTTGTTTTCAATTTTTTTTTTCATATTTCCTAAATCTATCCTTATTTCAATCCAAAGGTTTTTTTGTCATCTATCCTTATTTTATTTCTTCTCTATTCACAATAACTCAAAAAATTGTTAGGAATAACCTCAAATATGAGGGATGGTTAAGGGTTTTTTAAAAAATATAGGTGATGGAGAATATGATATGAATGTGGAAATTACATGTTTTTTTCGTGTTTAGTCATAATTCAAAAATGAGAGAAGCCAGATAAAAGCATAGTTGAGATAATACTTTTCATCCTAATCTCATCTAGTAAAATATGGGCCGCTTTAAAGAACATAGATGGAGTTATGATTCGGGTTATGGCCGGGCCATTTGACGAAAGATGGTTCATAAATTGGTCGTCGGGTAATGGGCCAGGGCATGAACCAAAATGTAGTTATTTTTATGTTACGATCCTTATGTTTAAGAAATTTATAACAGGTCATTAAATATTTAAACGACAAAATAAATATCTAAGATTAAAATAATCGGCTTGTTTGCTGTCCAATTAGACCATTTCCAATCTTTCTTTCATCTAGCCCAATCCCCATGCTATGGGGCCTACGGATAAACTTACAACTTGCTTTGGAATCTTACAAATTGAGGTCTAACTCCTTGCCAAATTCAATGTCTTAACATTAGTTATGCACCGAATGATACCAACAAACTTTAAGATCAATGAAATGAGAGTCATAATCATATTAAATGAAAAATATCTGAAATAAAGATAAAATGATCAACGTATGATAGCACCTTAATTGACAAATATCTAGTTGCAAATATACTCATATAACTAATTACACATGCACCAATGGTTTATAACACAAGTAGTTAAGAGGATGTGTTAATTAAGACTCTTCCTTTGAGAGGTATTAGTTTCAACTCTTGCCAAGAACATAATTACTCTGGGTATTCCTGTGACAGGAAGAAAATGCATATCGGATAGAGGTTAGCGGTTCAAAGCAGATGACGCGAGAAGATCCTCTGATGTTAAAACAAAAAACTAACTACACATGCATTTGTAACAATAGGGAACAAAATTCGAGAGTGGTTTTTAGTTCCATTTACAGTGTACTTTTATATATTCACTAATATTAGACCATCCGGTATGTCTGGGTGAGTGAGCGTAAGTGAGTGTGTCACGTGGGTCACACAAGAAAAAGAACAAGTCATTTGGCCATTATTTTTTCTAAACAACTAATAGGACTAGACACGCACTCATTAAAAAATAATCATTGATGAAAAGACAAAATGGAGTGTGTAAAGAGAAAAAGAGAGAGACCAAGAATTTTTATTCATTAGCAATAAACGAATATTAACAACCATTTTCATGTCCGTCTTTTGTAACACCCGGTTTTTCAGATAGGCTATGATCTATTTAAATTCCATATACTAGTACTTGATAAACGCACCGAGACGATTGGACAATTCTTGAGCCTAAAAATTTTTATCTCACGATTATGTTCGTTGGAGAATTTAGAGTTTAATGAGTGTATGCAGAATTTTGATTAGAGCGACGGTTTGGAAGTTACACGCTTAATGAGGAGCGTATGATAAGACCAAAATCTAAACACCTCATTTGGAAGTGAAACCAATGGGGTTAGATGCGGAATGGAAAATAATGAATATAGGCGAAAACCGCGTGCAAAACGGAGTCCGAACGAAGCGGGAAACGCAAAAACAGTTAACCGAAAGCACTGACCGGGCCGCGAAACGACGAATCGGGGACACGTGGCACTTAGGGATCTGAGCCAAGACACTTGGCTGGTCTAGGAGTTGAGTCATCGGGACAAGTGTCGATCGATGGAAGGGGGCCAACGACGCGTGTCGAAACCACAAAGGTTTGCTGACAGCACATCTCTCGAGCCACGTGAAAGATCTCACTCCCATTTCTCGCACCAAGCGAGCAAGTCCAGAATCAGCCTATAAATAGCAGCTCGATCAGATCGTTTCTCACACCCCAAAATCGATTTTCTAGTCCGATTTTCTCTCCAAAGACCCCCTAGACTCATAATAGAAGAAACTAGGTGCTCGGGAAGTATCCGGAGGTACTCGAGGAAGTCTTGGTTCGCGTCTGAAGTTCGGTTCGCATGCGACGTCTAAGAAACAGGAAATCCTTAGGATCAATAAGCGGAGGTTAGACTTTAGGAATGTAAGTTCTATGATCCCCCTTTCTAACATTTTTGAATATTCCGGGGCTAGTATACATGCTTAGTAAATATTGATTTACTTTATGTAATAAGCCGTTATAATGCTTGTTTGATAAATGGTTTTGTAATAATACTAAGCCGTTATAATGCCTGTTTGATAATGTTGGGTTTTAACAAGTTTATCAAAGCCATTTTAACCATTTAAAATGAAGAAACGCAGCGGATATATATAGTTTT
>WOUH02000003.1:3582798-3596585 GCA_009936405.2 Stevia rebaudiana | reverse complement strand
CCTGAACGACGAAGAGATCCAATTTGACAAAGACATGGACGTGTTGTCGGTGATTCTAAAGGATCCGCCGCAACGCGCGGAGGGTATAATCCTAGTTGTTGAAAACAAGTAGGAGATGATTACACCTACCTTATTGATAAAATTTTGTAAAAAAAGAAAACAAGTACACGAGGAATTGGGATCGGGTCAAATCACCCTTGATGTTTTTTATTTGTATACAACACCATCCATGCAAGTAAAATGAAGAGAAGTCCATCCATGTTCCCGTATTCCTCATTTTCACCATATTCAAGAAAATCGAAGATCATGTTCCCATTTGTGAAATCAGGTGGGGAGTAAGGTGTCATGGAATGATTGGTATTCCTCATTTTCACCATAGATGTGAAACAATCACTTCATGCCACCTCATTCACTAATTGTAACATCATCCCTAAAGATGGCGAAAATGAGGGATACGATAGTAACTTGACTGTGTATCCCTATAGGCCATGTTAAAACTCTTGGTTTCTTATGGGTGCCCGTTAGATCTCGCAAAAAGAGTATAGATCGACCTCAATCAAAAAGAAGAAAGCAAACTCAACTATCAAGTCGAAACTACACCATTTGCTCTATTCCAAAGATTGCATATTGGATCTATTCTAATCCAGAGGAAGCCCATCGCGTTAATCTCATTTAAAATGTTACGAATGGAGACGTATTGCTCTTCTAACACCTTATTCCTCGCCTTCCAAACCACTCAACAAGAAATAAGAATAAACAAGAAATAAGAATAACCGAATAGAACTACGTTTTCTTGGTGATGTTCCCACTCAAAGTCTTGTGCATCAATACAAAACTTTATAGTTAGTTACTAAACCCAAAAAGAAGTGTATTTGATTTCCTCAAACATTTATATATCAAACAAAAATTATTTTAACCTTAAGAAAATAATAAAAAAATCATAAAAAAATTTATCCTTCTAGATATCACTAGTGAGCATACCGAAAACTGAATCTTTTTTCTCACTGTTAGCTCTATCATCACTTAACTTATTAAGAAGCCTTGTATCGTTAGCTTTTGAAGCTTCTGGTTTCTTCACTGATATAAATGCAACTTTCTTGGGTTTAAGTTTTGGTAAATCTTGATTAGCCAACAAACTTGAACATGTAATCATTTCTTGTTCCAGATTTTCTAGTGAAGGTTCTAAAACACTTGATTGATCTTTCATATCTTCATCTTCTTCTTGTTTACGGTCATCGGTAAAACCCTCGATTGAAGAAAGATTATTGGTCCTTGTGGTAGCAGGGTCTTCTTCACATGTTTTGTCAACAATTACATCTGCTGGTTTATTTTCTAGAACAAGAAATTTTTTGAATAATGTCAAGTTTGTAAGAAGTTAACCAGTGAGAAAAAAAACCATCCGTAAAAAACCCAATAGTTGTTATTAATTTTCATGAATGAGTCACTCAGATTAGGTATATTAAGGTCTCAAGCCTCTCAACTTGTAAACAAAAATACTAATAACAATAAACTACATTTTGTAATTTAGGTCCCTAAACTTGTTTAAAATGCCTTACCGTACTTTTGAGAAAAAAAAATTTAATATAATTGACTTGTTAAATTAATCAACTTAAGATTTAATACATTTTTCTTTTAGCAAAAATGACCGATTTAAGAGCTAGCAAGTCACTGTTATTTTTAAATTCTAAGTGCGTAAATTTAGACATGTTTAGGACTTTAGGGACTTTATCTTTAAGGACTTTATCTTAGGGACTTTATATAAGTTTACTGACTTTTTGGAGTATTTTTTACATTTTGGGACTTAAGTATACCAATATTAGGTTGAGAGACTTTTACATGAAAAATAACAAAATGTATTGGTTTTTTGTGCAAATTTGAAATAAATCATTCTTACCACCAAGAATAGTTTCAATACTTTGATACTCTACTGCAGATAAACCTTGGCATATGACATCATCATTTACTGTCTCGGAATTTATTTTCTCTGATTCACCGTTTTTCTCGAGTAGAATGAATTTGTCAGTCTCCCATACACATTCCAAAAAGACAACTTGCTCATTTGTCGGGTAATATTCTCTATAAACCTGAAAGTCATTCACACGAAAAAATGGTTACAAAAATATATTTTATTTATAACATTTAACAGCCAAAAATAGTCATAGTTTCTATATATTAACAGTTTGTGAAATGCCTCGATTCCTTCATGGTTAAGTTTGATAGACTGTTGCTTTCGAGATAAAGAGGAAGCCATATTGAATACTGAAACAACATCGAGCAGTATCTGTTCAAATTTATAAAAATTAGCTAAAAATATAAAAATTGTTAATATGATAATGAAATAGAGGTTACTTGTTGAGTCAAAACTCTAAGGCGCGCAAGCAGAGCCAAAAGAGTCATAGAAAACCCCATAAAAAAGGATCGAGCAAGCAAAGTAGATAACTCTCTGTGCAAAGTTAAGGAGATCAACAGAAAAATATGTAACAAATATTAATAAAAAAAAACCAAAAAAAAAAAAATATACGGTTCCCACTTGGAACAGTTTATAAACAACAATATGTAACACGTAATATGCAGCTGTCCAAACCATGAATATATTAAGATGATAAAACCTTGTGAATAATATGAAAGAAATTAAAACCACAACAAATTAATGTGTATGTAAATTGTTGGATACATAGCTGCCTTTAACATTGGCTCCACCATCTGATAAAAAAATAAAAATAAATAAATAAATAAAGACATGAAATGAAGTTATATTTTGGTAAAGAAAAAACACGGGATACTGAAATTGTAAATAAAACCTGTGAAAGTAGACGTGCAGCACCCTGAAGTCGCGCCAAAAAATTATGTTTTCCACGATCTAATTTTCTTCGTTTCAAACTGTGAAATATAAAAAAAGTCAACAGATTGCACTAATGCAGTATATATATACATACATATATATAATATTACAAAATATGAATAGTGTACCTTTCCAAGAGATGCACCTTTTGCCTGGGTCGATCCCCATTGATGACCAAAAAAGAGGCATTAACAATTTCCAACAAATTAGTTGATTGAAGAAGTTTACAATCTCTCCTAACCTACATTAAAATAACCCAGGTCACATAAACCATAATTAATAATAAAAAATAATAATTATTAAACATGATTAAGAATTATAACCAACACCTTTAACAAGTATTGGAAATATGAGCTTCTGCGATGCTGATTTTTATTTTTGTGGATAATTCTATCAAGAACGCCTAATTCTGACTGAAATTGACAAATGAAAGATTGGAGTCGTGCATTAATGGTTTCCATTTGAGCATCCATATCCTCAACTGTTAAAAGATATTTGAGCAACATGAACGAAAATGAACTTTAAAAATAATAATGACATCAATGTATGAATTGTTATTATATTTACGTTGGTTGTCAAGAAAAACAGCTAGAATTATACTAGAAATGTAAACAACCATAATGAACGTTTGATTCACAAACATAAATATTCCAAATTTCACAACAATATGAAAAACAGCTAGAATTATACCAGCACCACTATACAAAATTCTGGTCTAAATAGGTCTAATAAAATTAGTAACTTTCAAACACAAACTGCGGAAACACGGAAATTTAATATAGAGAAAATGGCAAACTTAAACTAATAATATTACCACTAGTTTATATACTAATTCATTCCCAACTATCTTCATAGTTCATTATCTAGTAACATTTCCATTCGACTTTCAATGCTTTCACAAAAGAAGATCAAAAGTTGATTAAAAAAAGGTGGAGAATAAGAAAGACGAACAGAGAAGAAAGTTTGCTAGAAGTCAAATTATCAATTTTATCAACTCAATATTGTTGTTGACCCGCAAAATTCTAGCTCACTTCTAATAGGATTTCATTGCCCAAGTTACTCCTTAATTCATCTGTTCATCAACAATAGCTTAAATAAGTTCTACCGCAAATCAAATAAGCTCAAATAGATTATCTCTACTTATTTAAGAAACCAAAACTTCCAATTGTAGCATCTACCATAATGTTTATTCAGACCAGGTAAAATGTGTACTAGAAACCGATCATTCTCCTTAAGAAAATCAAGATTTCAATATTCATGACAATAAGATAAAATACAAGTTTTATACAACTATCTACCCAAAACCTCGTTATGTTCCTTGGCATTTGTTGTGTGACTTGTTCGTACACTTTCAATCAAAAAATCAAATCAAACAATACAGATTAAGCTAATTCACAACAGAGAACCAAATTCACAAATCACTATCAATAAAAAATGGCAAACTGAGACACCAAATCATCAATTCATTCAGACACGGATCAGCTTAAAGGATTCCAGCAGAAATTGAGGAAATCCTCAAAAGAAAGCAAAAAGGTTCAACAAAACAGAGAATAGCGTGCGAGCAATCAAATTATCAATTTTATCAGCCCGACTTACATAATTTTCCTTTGAGTTCAGCCTCTCGGTTCGGGTCGGGTCGGAGTGCTAGCCAGCGGTCTGTAAGGGCCTGGAAAGAGGCGGCGGAGGGGAGGGGTCGGCAGCCGGCAACGGCGATTTGGGGGGTTTGTTTCACTTCAGCCGTTCCAAATCAAACGAGGGAGGAGGGTTTGACACTTTGACCAATTAGTTTTTTTTAACGGCACTTTGACCAGTTAGGATGGGTAAAAAATCGGTTTTATCTTATAAAAATTGGTTAATTCTATTTTTTAATAGAATAAAAAAAAACCTAAAAGTCACGTTTTTAAAACAGTTTTTAAATTTAATTGATTTAATTAGAAAATTTTTCAAACTTAATTACTATTCTATAGAGTTAGCACGAATAAGACTTAAATCATGACTTTATAAGAACAGATTGTAATTATATACATACCCGAATGCTATTGGTATACTCGAATGCTATCGTTACGACCACTTTAAAATTAATTTCTAAGATTTTCATCTATTTGTTTTTAATGTTCAAGTCTGTCATTTGGTTATATTTATTAGAGGGTGTCTTGGAGACACTTTTAAGGTTGCAACTTTGTGAGCTAGAGGTCATGGGTTTGAGCTGTGGAAACAGTCTCTTACACAAAGTGTACGGTAAGATTGTGTACGTCAGATCCCGAAGCAAATCTAGCTCCTCCCCAGACCCTGCGCAAAACGCGCTATACGCTTAGCAACGGGTACGCCCTTTGGTTATATTTGTTAGTTTAATGAGTTGAATACTTTAGTTACATATAAAAATTTGTAATGTAAAACTTTTGCTTTTTTATTCAGTTTTACACATTTACGGGTGGCATCGTAAAAGTAGCATAGGATGTCACTCGTGTTTCGATTTGTATTTGTACATGAAAAATTTTCACAGGAGTCACATAACTCTCTTGGAGTCTTGAAATTACCTTCAGGTTGTCCTATGACTTTTCTAGTGGTGGTATTGTGCTCGACTGACATCTAAACGGCTGTTGAAGTGTGGTGCCATGTGAGGGGCCAGAGGGTTTCGGTAATTCCATCTATGCTCTAGTTAGAGGTGCACAAGAAGCAAGTTTTTTTATAACACCCCAAACGAGTTTTTAAGTTGGTTCCACAAACCTGATCTAGACAAAAAAGAAAATCCAAAGTGAGCCTAAAATGTTGAGTTGGTTCGGTTCAACGTCCCTACCTCTAGTCGGTGACTTAGAGAAAACAAGTCTTGCAACAATCGTTTCTAAATATTTTAAATCAATAATAATATATTAAAGTTTATGCTTAATTATTTATCGAGTTGTAGGTCTAACCAGTTTAGATCCTACTTAACCAAAACTGATTATAATAATGGAGTAGAAGCAGACTGTCCCGTTATCAGACTAAATGAAAGAACAATAAATATAAAACTGACATGTTGATATTTATTATTCTTCGAGTTGTATACTGCACGTAAGATACTTGTCCTTAAAGGATTTTACGCGCTTGAACTGTTATAAGCTGCAACGTAACCTCACAGGATTTAATGTGGAATCGTTTTGATGTTCCAACAACAATGGAGATCAAATAAACGCAGAAGCAGGAGAGGAACGAACTCGCAGAGAGCAGAGGATTTTCGGTGTAGGTTCCGAGGTTGTAGAGGGTCTCTATATATAACCCTTGAATCACAACCGATCTTAGGTGAACTCGGGATAGACCACATGTTCGAATTGGAGATAGAGATAACCCCCACCAGGTGAATTTGAAGTTGATCCCGATCTATCTGAAACTCGGTTTCGACTTCATCTACAAGTATGAACGCAACCTATCTAAAAATAAAAGTTCCTTAGCTCATAGCGACGATGCGGTCGTGCGAAGTGCAATGTGCGCCTTAAACGTGCTCATTCGCGAGACTCGCGTCTCCGTCTCGGCTCGGCGCGCAAACTACACTTTGTAAACCAACTAGAGGAAAGGGCTTAAAAGACTAACAAAAAGCCCCTAAATAAATTTAAGAGTAAATTGCAATTTTTGTCCTATATATTTGTACATGATTTCATTTTTCATCCTTTATCTTTGATATTTTTAGAAACACACTTAATGTCTAATAACCCTTACATGTCATGTCCTTTGTCTCTAAACCCAGTTAAAGTTAACTAATTAAAAAGTCAAATGAAATCAAATAGAGGGTAGTTTGTTCTTTTTCAAATCCTGTGTACTATGTAGCAGGGGTGTTAAAAAAATACAAGTCTGAAACCTAACCAAACTATACAAAAGTTTGAATTTGAATCATCTGAATTTCGGATTCAAATTAAGATATTGTTTTTTTTTTAACTTTTCGATATTTTGAATGTCCGTAATATTTTTTCTCAATTTTTTTTTTAAATCTTGAAAAAATATATATATTTCGGATTTTAGACATCCATTTGGATATCCAATTAGAAATTCGGACATCCGAAACTTCATATTCGAATAATGAAAATTACTATCCGAAATTTTTGGATATCCATATCCGAAATTCAGATATCCGAACATGAACACCCCAATTATATAGTCAATTTATAATTTGAAAGAATGTTGGATAAGACTAAATTACTCTCCAATTAATTTACTCTAAATTCTATAATTTAGTGAGTTTGTTTACATGGTTTTGTAAAGTGCATGAAGCTCGGACTTTGGTCATGTCTAAAAAACCGACCTTGATGCTTTTGGTCCAGTTGTGCAAGCGAGCCCATTGATATTTGTTAATTAAATGGTTAATTTGTTACTAATATTTTCTAAATTTATAACTGAAGTTTTCTATGTAAGCAAAGTTATTTCTAGTTTTCTACCTTTAATAAAGCATTTCAAAAAATGTCACGTGACATTTTTCTCAAATTTTCTAGAGTTTTTATGATTATTTAAATCAATTAGATTAATATTATGAATTCCTTTATACTTTTTATAATATCTTAAATTATAAAATATATTTAAATTTGTTATTATCTAATTAAGTATTATATGACGAAAATTGTTATGACTTCAAACGTAATGAACGAAAACTATTAAGTGTGAGCTGAAACTGTTTAAGTCTTGGAAATCTTAGAAAAGAAAACCGCACTTACTTTATCAACCAAATTTAATGAATTTATATTTAAAAAGTTTACAATGAATAATTTATAGTAATAAAAGTGTCGGACATTTATTTTTTTTAGTGTTCAATACATAGTAACTTAATATATATACGCGATGATTCAACGATAAAATTTCAAATGTTGATTATGTAATCCCGTGTATACACGGGTTTAAGCTAGTTTTATATAAAATACAAACACAATTTTTATTATAAAGGTCTTGATCGAACTCGGTTTACAAATTATAAACTGTACAAATTTAAATTATAAAACAAATACGAATATTCATGTAAATATGTAACAAAGATCATATAGTGTGGGACATGATCTGCAATAATCGACACACTCTGTTTGATTGTAATTCACTGCTTCCAATTGTTTACCAAAATTTTTATTTATCAATCTGTATTCTGTAGGCAATCAAAAGCACAAAATGATAAAAAGCAGTTCAAGATACCAAAAGAAAGCTAAGCATGTTTATTTGGTGTTTTATGTACTTGGTGTCTTATTTATTATTTTGTTTCAGCAATTGTAACTCTGAACTAGTACTTGTTAGAACTTAGTTATATACTTTCTAATATTGTTTTTTCGTTTATATCATAATGTATGTGCAAAAAGAAAAATAAAATCAAACTGGCTCGAGATTTGCATCAGCCAAGCAAAGTCAACTTGCTTAACATCTCGTTGCAGCTCAGCTCGTTTACAACCTATAACCGAGCCTTTGATTTGAACTGGGTTTTGATTGAAATGATATCACTTGACCAGCCATCGAGACCAAACGTATGACTTAGTTGATTTAATGGTGGAGTGCCGTGCAGAATTAAAATAGTGTAGGTTTGGTGTTTGAATCTTGTTAGCATCTCCCATCAGCTTGCCACAGAGTCAAACCAGTTTACCGGTGCATGCATATAATCTATATATATATATGTGTGGGCTCTCGTGTGACAAAAGTAAAATTGCACAAATTTCAATGTTATTTTATTTATTTCTGTGCAAAATAATTTTAAAAGTATTAGGTTGGTAGACGGTAAAATATAAGGTTGTCTACATCTTACACTCCTCAAACATCTTAAGCCGAGGGTCTCATTAGAAGTAGTCTCTCTATTCCCACGAGGTAAAATATAAGGTTGTCTACATCTTACACTTCTTAGACCGTCACTTTAGATGTGATATACCAAGTACGATAATGATGATGATGCTTCTATATAAAATACATGCTCAAAACAAATTTCAACTATGATGTTGAAAGTTAAAACATCTTCATTTTTTTTACCTTTGCTACACCTGCAAATCATGGTATAAGAGCTCTTTCTTGTAAAATAAGATTAAACGAATCCCAACAATTTTCAAAACTCCAGAAAATGCATCAAACAAGCATCAAACAAATTCTAACGATTCTCAAAATGCATCAAACAAGCATCAAACAAATTCTAACGATTCTCAAAAAACCATAAATGCATCAAAAATACGAAAATAAAAACATTAAATTTCTAGAAATTCAAGAGAAGTTGATGATGTATGTTGCCGAACTCTTTTCAGTAACTTCAAACTCCTTCCTGACTTCTCTTTGCTTATTTAGATCCGGTGACTCGGGTTTACACCACCAAACATCCATCTTCTCCAAAATGCGTGCATACTTCAAAACAAAATTAAGAAACCGTATTTCTGAATCATTAGCATGAAAGTTCTTGAAGACTAGAGTCTTGAGATGATATGATATGCATATTGGTGCATATAACAAGATCGAATCATCTTCATTGAGTAGCATGCAACTGCTGAATCCCTGTATAATGTTTTAGAAAACCATATATTAATACTATGATCATCTACATCATGATATTGATATATATATAGCCTCACAAATCGTTGTATTCAGAAAATTAAAGTACTATATTGAATTAATTATTATCTTTCTTCTAAGCGGATGGTAAAGTGTTTGTAAAGAATAATAAAACCAAACCCAGACTTTTTCAACCCATACCAAAATGACCCGTTTCAAACCATATGGGTATATCCATAGAAACTTTCAAACTATCATATACATTATGTATAACATATTTCATAAAGATCCGTTTGCGGTGAGGGCATATAATGTATATATGTGCTGGCCCACGAGGGGCAAAAGTAAAATTGCACTATTTTAACGTTATTTTACTTATTTTTATGAAAATAGCGTTAAAAGCTATGATAGACAGTTAAGTAGGCATCATGACTCATGAGCCGGGAGTCTGATTGGAAAGTTTCTCTATACTGAGTATGATGATGATGATAACATATTTCATAAAAAGTTAATTTATCGCATGAGCATTTTACCCTTAATTTCTTTTAAACTCTAGAATTTTAATATTTACCATTTCTAACCTTATCTTTTAATGCTTTCTTTTTCCTTTTTTCACATTTTTACAATATATCCTTACAACTTTTTTTAACCACTTGATTTTCTACGTCACCTTCAACCATCTCGGAGAATCAAACATTGAATCATATATATTAGCCCTTAGATAGCATATTTGGAAGAAGATAAAATTAGCATTTGCAGAATATTATTAAGAAAGGATAAATACGTAATTTGTAAATTTCTTATTTTTTTCTAAATTAATAGTAAAGTGTTTGTAAAGAAATCTTACTTATCAACCAAAATGACCAGTTTCAACCTAAAAACAACATTAACCAACTAACCAACCCGACTCGAACTTCCCATATGGATATGACCAGAGAGTACTTTAATTACCTCATAAAAGCTAATAGATTGTAGAGATGGACAAAAGTTGAGCAAATACATGAATGTTCCAAATGTATTATTCTTGATTTCCGTAGTCACAAGCAGACAGGTCAGATTTCGAAAAACGGGAAAAAGGTTCATCATATCTGCATGCATAAGAGACTTGCATAGCAAAGAAAACATAATCACAAAAGTCAGTATCAACAAGTTCTGATGTATCCATTAAAGTTGTAAATTAACATGTTAATACCTCCAAAGTGCAATTAGATATACTCAAAAACACAGCATTCTGTAGCCCTTTTAGTAGATCAATAACGAGGTACGCGACTGCTTTTTTTCTCGCGTATACAAGAGGAATGTGAATGCATGCTTTGACTATTGAAGGTACATTATTCAGTAAGATCTCATTTGATAACAATCCATCATACTCCAAATATGTAAGATTTTTTGCATTTATCATGATCTTACAGCGACTAGGATGAGTAGGATGATACTCCGTTTGATCTCTTATAGTCAACTTCTTTAAGGTCAAACTAGAAATTGTGATATTATTGAAGAACCCGTAAGCACAATCCGATAAAACCAATTCTTCTAGAACCGGACAACTTGAGAAAAGCTTTTGTGTAAGTTCAGCATTCATGAAAGCAACCAAAGATATTTTCAAGATTTTTAAGCATGGAAGATAAATACGAGACGGGATTTGAATATCACCATACAATTCTATTTTCAAGATAACCAATGATTTGCAATCAAATACAGATTCAGGAATTGCAGACGGGTGATTAAGAAAGAGACGAACATCAAGCTCCCGAACATTGTGCATGACTGCATTGGAAATGCATAAGTTTGCATATGATGGACTTACGCCAATATCATGACATGATAAACGAAACTTTTCAATATTATGTGTATCCCGTGACCGTGACCGGAGGATTTTTTCTTCAAAATTCATGTAGGAAGTATAACGTTCAGGATCCCGCTCACTTGCATTAATTAAAAACTCATCGAATTCAAGACTAGGAATTGAAGCCCACAAGTTCTTCCATCTTTTGGATAATATGGAGGTTTGTACAACTTCTATTATGTGCAAAAATGAGAGTATGTGATGAAGAATACTATCTGGCAGATTGCTGATATAATCGATCATATCATCAGTACGTTCGATATCATGTTGCTTGTGGTGTTTATTCTCACTCATGGTTAGCCTCTTTGATTTCCTAAACACTCAAGAAATTATTATTATTCAAGAAATTAAATCGTAATAGGTGTGCAATATGTGCACATATTTAATTTGTTAACTTTAAGAAAAGCAAAGAACAGCATAAAAGGTTGATGATAAATCAAACAATTATATGTATAAATGTATGTTGTTATAATGTTCTCGTTACTACGTAAGTTATTGTTGGTGACAATAAAATCATCTTCCACAGTAAAATTAATAGTAATACAATGCTGATAATGAACTATGTAAATCTTGGGTAATTTAATCTAAACTGAAATTGCAGACTTGCAGTATCTTATTTTTCTTGGAGTTGTTGTATCGGGATTTTCATTTTACAACTGATGCTCAATGTAAAAACCTAGAACACCCATATGTTTTGTAAAAATTAAATGTATCCATATGCAGTTTGATTTCAGAAATGTAACCATTTTAAGTTGATCACTGGAACCCTGTGCTTGTAACCCCTACATTTGGTGCTTCAATATAACGATAAAATTTGCATGTTAACTCGTTTAAAATTATCATTCAAACTAAAACAATTTCATTAAAACAAGCAAATCAAATCATTTTCATGAACTTGAATGATTGATCAATGATCATAGAAGTGGTGTAGAGCCGATAAATGATAAGCAAATTAAAAAATATGATAAAAGTGGTCTGGATTTTTGCAAAGAACAACATGCAAAATGTAAGTAACGCTTAGTTATATTCAGGGAACATATGCCCAAATTCATTTACGAAGACGAAGAAAAGAATCATGAGTTAATCGAAGTTTTAATTGAATTTCAGTTATACAAAGAAAAGAACTCACTATCGGAGCCGCGAGCTTTGGCGAACCGGATCTGATTGACGAACGACGGTGTAAATCCACGGTGAACGCCAACACGTATCCGAAGATTTAGGGTTCCGGAGATGAAGCAGTGGATGAACAAATAAGCGTGAGGAGAAAGAACGAAAGAATAGAAATGACGGTGTTACGATGTGCTAGCTGTGAGAGGATTTTCTTTAAGAAAACATCGATTTGTTGGTATCTATTCTGTTTATAAAGTTTGAAAGATGTCAGACTTTCACACTTTTTTTTTTCTCGAAATGAAAAATTATCCATTTATCCCACCAAAATATTGGCAAGATCCTAGATAGTCGATATACTTAAAAAAAATAATGAAAACAACATTACCATCAAGAAAAACAAAGCACACCAAAAACACCAAGACAAATACGTCAAACCTGAAACACTAAGAGACTGTTTGGCAACTTTTGAATGTGTAAGTGCTGAATCAGTAAGAGGTCTGAATCATTAAGTGATGAATTAGTAAGAGGTCTGAACCATTAAGAGGCAATATAATGCTTAACCATTTAAAAGAAAATGTCTGACCAATTCAGATAACAAGTCTTAACCATTCAGATGCAAATACTTAAATCTTAATAATTCAGACATCTGCTCTTGAAACAAACAGTCTGAATAATTAAGTATTGAACCAGTAAGAGGTCTGAACTATTAAGTGCCTGTTAAGAGGTAAAAAAAAAACCCCTAAGGTGATGTTTGTTTATTAAGAGGTAAAAGTCTGCAGTCTGCGGACCACATCTGCAAACATCTTCAGCAAAAAAGGTGGACCAAACCTCTGCAATATGCAAGAAGAACGGTGCTGATAGTAGACCACGGTGGACGATGAGTGGTGCTGGTGGACGGTGGGTGGTGGTGGACGGTGGTGGTAGACAATGGTGATGGTGGTGGACGGTGGTGGTAAATGGTAGGTTGTGGTGGACGGCGGTGGTAAACGACTAAACAGTGGGTGGTGGTGGACGGTGGTTGACGTGGTGGTGGGTGGTGGAAAGTGGTAGTGGAGGTAGACGGTGGTGGTGGTGAACGGTGATGGCGGTGGTGATCTGTGATGGCAGTGGTGATCCGCGGTGGGTGGTGGCGGTGGTGGTGGTATAGTGGTAGACGGTGGTGGTGGTCGACGGTGGTGTGGTGGCTGACGATAGGTGGTGGGTGGTGGACAGTGGTGGTGGTGGTGTGGGTGGTGGTGGTAGTTGGTGGTGGTGTGGGTGGTGGTGGTAAACGGTGGTTGGTGGGCGGTGGTGGTGGTAGACGGTGGCTGGTGGTGGTGGTAGACGGTAGTGGTGGTATTTAACTCTGTGCAGGCCTAAGAAGTGGTTGGGCCAAGTCTTCATCAAGAAGAGTTCACGTAAATATTTTTTAATGAAACGTCTTCGAAAAAACAAATAGTCTGCAGATAGCAATGTTTGCGCTTGGTCTGTGCAGCGCAGACATAAGAGCCTGCGCAAACGTTTAAAAAAAAAAAACAAAGA
>WOUH02000003.1:3526604-3539082 GCA_009936405.2 Stevia rebaudiana | reverse complement strand
AATTATGTTTGTCGTTTTTTAGTTTTCATGTCCTTTATGTTTGTGAAACAATTGTAATCGAATTCGTAATCGTAATGGCACTCGACGAGTCGACGTGTCTTTTTTATTTTTAATTTTTTCGTATCGTAATGTACTTTGTTTAATATAATCGAGCTTTTTAATTATGAAATAAATGAAATCTAATCTTTTTTATTTGTTTTATAAGAGAAAAAAATATACGTCTTAAAAAAAACCGGTTCGGTTCCTAACCTATCGGTTAGGATCGGTTCGGGTTTTTGAGAGCCTAAAACCGGTTAGTAACCGGTTCGGTTAATAAATAAACCGGTTTGGGTATATTAAAAAAAAAACCGGTTCGGTTATTTTGAAACCGGTTTTACACCGGTGAACCAGTTTGTGCATGTCTACTTGTCAATGAAACAAACTGTGAGAACAAGATCCATATTTGATGGATAATGAGTTGTAATTTCTTCATTCAAATGAGTAAAGTTATACGTGCAAGTATCAACGTGAAGACATTTTTGATAGCCAAAACAATAACTTTTTCTAGATGAGTTTTTAGCTAACCGAAAGTAGCCCTCATACTTAAGTTTTATCTTTAAATTTGGACAATACTTGAACAATATCATTCTCGAGTGTTGGTGATTGACTACCAATATCTCATGCTGGTGTAAAAGAGTAATTTTCCAAAACATTCAAGTTATCATCTCTTATTACAAACCTTTAATTAATCAAACAAACCAAACCACCATATGATTATGAACCAAAACGGTTTCGAAATTAGCATGAATAAATAACCAAATTGTTTTTTACTTCCAATAATGGTATCTGACTTTGAAATTAACATCAAACCTTCATCACATAAGCCATTGTTTAAAAAAAAAACCAATCATTCGTTTGTTGAGAACTTTATGGAAGAAAATTAATATAAATATTAAACAAAAACCATTCAGAACCGTTTTGGAAACTTTCATTCATTCAGGACTTTAACATTAAACTTCGTTCGTTCACAATCCAAATCATTCAAAACTGATTTGAAAACAAAAATCGTTTAAACCAAAACAAACCCTAGATTCATCATATTATCACCAAAGCAAAATAGAGGGGAAAAAATTCGATTAACCTAGTTGGATGAAGCAGCAAAGCAGCGGTGAAGCGGAGCAGGCGACCGGAGCAGTAGTCCACGCCGGCAGAGCAGGCGACCAGAGCGTCCACGATGGCTGAGTAGTTGACGATGGTAGTACGTGGGATTATGGATTATGAACCGGCGCTCAGTTAAACATGGATAATAGTTGTTCTAATCATGTAATTAGATGAATTTAGGATAGGTAATTTTGGTATTTCATGACAATTGGGGATAAATGTTATTAGAATGCTTAGGAAGGGTATAATATTTTTAGTCACAATCACTCTAAAATAGTATTAACAAAATACAGATGAATAATATTTTCATCAAATATGGGAATAAACACTAACATTTTCTCTTTGCTCCACTCACAACCAACATCAAATTTTGAGAGAACTCACTCACATAAAATATCAAAGCTGCTACGAATGAATGCTCTTAGTCGTTCGTATTCATGTCGACATCCAACAAATATGACCCGTAAGCACCCGTCTCCAACTATCATATACATATACTAAAACAACAATCTATGTGTTACCCTCTCTTTCAAAACCATATAGATATAACAAACAAAATTGTAAATAGAATTCTATCAACTCAAAACGATAGTTGTTTATGAATTCATGAACTCAAATTACCAACCAGAGTACACAAACAATGATCATAAACCACCACACAAGATCCAAAACCATTTTGAGATCACAAAAGCACAAGCCCAAGCTCCGATGGTCTTAAAATCTGTTTAATCCTATAATTATAAAGATAATAATGAAGCTTACCGTCACCCGGTCCATATTTCAACTCCTTCAAGAATGTTTCATTATGCATCAAATCCAACGCATTAAACACATCAAAATCCTTCTGTTTTGCAGCAATTAAAGCATCATTCATCAACTGAACTAAAGGAGTTTTGGTTGAAACATTGTAATAAGAATAAGCCGCCTTAAGAATCGAGTGAGTCGGGTGTCCAAGAATCGATGATGGCAGAGTGTAAAAGCTGCAAAAATCAGTTATTTCGTGACTTTCAGGACTTTCAACCACGTAACTGTCGACAACTTCTTCTTTTGGAAGAATCCAATGTTCAACATCAAGTTCATCAAAATCAGGTGCAACCACAAACTCAAGAAGGTAAGCCCGAAGTAAACGGGTCACTGCAGGAACATCACGGAGCTCCATTTTTCTAAACCCGGGTGTAATTGGTGAATCGGGTAGTTTATATAGCTTCAATGTCCTGCTCATTGTCATTCTTGGACCGAGTCTTGAAAACCCGACATCAATAAGCTTTTTAGGGTTCAAAGATCGGTGCCAGTATTGGCAAGAGGTTATCGGGGTCGGAAGAACGACGCCAGCTGTATAGGCAGCTTGCCATATGTTTTCTAAATGAACCCTTCTTGTGACCTCTTTGATCATCACAGGGGCCAATCGTTTTGACCTGAGTTTCTTATGAACACACAAGAAGTTAACTTCTGCCATATTAACAATCTCATCACGAACGCGGATTCTTGCAGGGATTCCAGTTATGAAAGCTACAAGTTTTTTTGAACTCTTTACGCGAACGCCAATATGCCATGTTTTGTAATAGCCCGGAGGATGAAGGGCCCACCGGAGAAACTCTTTTGAGTAATTGAACCTGAACATGTTTTCATCATCTTCTACATAATTGTTTGAAAGAAGGTTGTAAACTTCAGCACATGTTTCTTCAGAGTTTATATCACAAGTGACCCATTCATAAAGATTTGGGAGATTATAAGGTTCTTGTTTTACTTCAGAGATTGGTGTTGGTGGTTCAATCGGGCCTTCAGGCAAACTTGCATCGCTTAGATCTTTAAACTGTCCAACGGGTTGTGTTTCCCAAAACTTGTGTCTTTGTGAAACAGATAGTGTTTCTTGAATCTCTCTTGATAACTCATCGCTTGATGATTCATTGTTGACAATCTCTAAATTTGAACTGTTTTGATTTTTGGTATCATCATCATTCACTGAACCATTCTCTGACATTGTCAATTTAACCCTACAAACAATTGTAAGATCACAGCATCATAATTGAATCAAAATCATACACATTAGCTTCAATGTTGAAATCATATCTAACAATGAACTGTTCGGGTACAATTATAAGAAAATATGACATCAATTCGAGAGTTCATACTCGAAATTTCAATTTTACATCGAACATGAAGAATTAAACAAAATCATCAATGCTCGCATAAAACTAACAATTAACAAAGGCGTAAGATCGATCATCGAATGTAAGAACAAACAGCGCGATCAAATCACAAAACAAGGTACCTAACATGAATGTCGGGATCCTGCAAATCAACTGAAACTGTTTGTATTTTTAAAGAAGTTGATGGATATTAACTTACTGTTCGTGTAGAACTAGAAGTTTCTCGACAGATCGGAACAAGTAGACCTCTGATCGATTGGTTACGACGAGCAGCCCAAAGTCGACGACGGCCGGCAGCTGAAAATTGCCCTAGCGGCAAATCTGTTAGGATACATATATATCACACGAGTGTATAAAACACAAGGGTATTTTTGTACTTAAACATGTTTGTCCGGGTGACTGATCCCAGCCCGACCACCATGAGCCGGTTCTAGTTATGTGGGTCGGTTTTTATCCGAACCTGATTTTAAGTTGACCTGAAACTGATAAGTGTTAACCCGATCTAGCTATAAACTCGAATCCAAAGTAAATAATGGTTTGCTAAAGGAGTCACTTGGTTGAGAATTCGGGTAGATTAAATTTGAAAAGGAAGTTTCAAAATTGAGTAAATTGTTGTTTGCGTCCCTATAGTTTTATCATACTACCCATTTGAATACAAACTTTTCATTTTCATCAATTATGAGTCTGTAGTCTGCATTTTGTATCCATTTGAGTCTAAAACACTAACGGAGTTAGATTTTTTTGTTAAATTTTACAAAAAAGACCAAAATACCCTTAAGGACTTAAACGAAATTTACTTACTAAGAAATGATTGTTATTATATAAAATAAAACAAAAATTGAGCTTTTGAACTTTCAAAAAAAAAAGAACGTAACCTTTTATTTTATTTTTTTTGCTGTACAAATAAATTATAACTAGTGTAACGTCTCTTTCATTTACACCAAAAAAGAAGTGAAAAAGAAAAGCTTTTTTTTTTACAATAACATTAACAACTCTACAAGATTCTGTTCTTATTTCTTAAGTAGCCATGAAAACAGAAAAATTTACAGACAAAGAAACACGAAACAGCAAGCCGCTCAAAATTCTCTTTAAAGCTTCATCAATGGCGCTTCCTGTTCCCGAGCTCGCTTGAGGAGAGAAAATAAAGGAAATAAAAGGAAAAAAGAAAGAAATGAAATGAAAGGAAAAGAAAGGAAAGCTTTCCTTCCGGTTCCTTTCAAATCGGAAGAAAAAATAAACTTAAAGAATTTTGCCTAACTTTCCTTCCATTTTCTTTCCTTTCTCTCCTTAAATGAAACTCGGGAACACGACATATTTTATTTTCCTTTCTTTTCCTTCATTACATGAAACTCGGAAACACAAACAATTTTTCATTTTATTTTATTTCTTTTCCTTTCTCTTCTTAAGTGAACTCGGGAACAGAGCCTAAAAATTTATATCTTCCTCAACACATCCCAATAACGAGAGAGAGAGAGAGAGAGCGCGCAAAGAGAACAAGAAGAATCAAATTTCTCAAGCTGGTGTGTCTCTTTCATCGCTAAAATTCATCTCAACCCTCCGTTTTACCCTCTTCATTCACTTACCTTCGTCTAATGATTCAATCGTGTTAGATTCCGTAAACAACAGCGAGATTACATCAAATTGATCAATTCTTCATCTAGGGTTCATATGGTTTCAATTGGGGAGGCTACTGGGGAAGGTTTAGATCAAGCTGGTGGCTCCCGGTGGGACCGGAGAGAGACCTAATGCGAATGCTCTTAAGATGAAGAGAGAAATCCCTAAAAAAAATACGACTTTTGGTTACAGATTCAAGATGGGATCTTTGTTAGATGAAAAGAAAAATCCCTAAAGAAATATACCTTTTCATCCGGTTTGTGTAGGTTGGAGGATTTTGAGGGTATGAACTCGTGAAGTAAGACGGAGGATTTTGAGGGTATCATCCGGTTTGACCACGTACCACGGTGTTTCACGTCGAGAGGCGGTCGCTGAGTACGTGGGTCTGGACCGCCTGTCGAGCTGGGTATGAACCGATGAAGTGGGCGCAGGTGCGTTGGTATGCTAAGACCCATAAATCAAGCTTGGATATGAAACCAGTGAGGTTGGAAATGCAGGAAAGGTGTTTAAGTTTGGTCCCAAGCGACATTGGGATGCATTTGGGTTCTTGATTTGGATGTGTTGCAGATAAAGATTTGGGGCAGAAATAGAAGATGAAGATGATGATACTCACTTTTAGGAATAAAATAAAATTAGAATTTATGTTTTATTCTCACTTTTGTTTTAAACCCTAGCTTATAATTAACTACACAAATAACCCTTTAGAATTTACATAATTTTAAGAGACAAAACTATAACCATTTGAGTCCCTAATCCTGTTAGTGTTTTGGACTCAGATTGATACAAAATGCAAACCACAGACTCATAATGAATGAAAATAAAAACTTTGTATTGAAATGGATAGTATGGTGAAACCACTGGGACTCAAACGACGATTTACTCTTCAAAATTTAATAGGTTTGTTTTATCCGATGATATTCATAATTCAAAGTTTACCGCAAAAACAATCTTTATCTATACTCATATAATTGTTTCAAAGATTAGGTGATGGGTACACTTGTACGAGTGTCTGAGTGATAAGTGATAAAGATGTAAAAATAAAGTGACTATACTTGATAATACGTTAGTCATATGAAAAGACGGTTTCAACGTCGATAAAATGTGTTCAATCGAAGTTCGTTTGAGTCGGTTATGAGCTTTTTTGTAATCCCTTTTAGGTTTATTAGAATAAGGTACCTATTTAGCTGATCTTTTCCCCTAAATTATATTATGATGTGTTTATAAATGGGCGTATGAATTGGGTTAATTGGGTATGAGTTAATGGGCTTTCTATTTTCATTTTCTCAAAACGCAATACCGGCCCAAATTTGTTCACCTTGCTAAATAAAGCGCGACTCAACTCAGAAAATATCCTCTCTCGCACGATTCAACCCTATCTTGATCTAGGGTTCTGATCAATCAACCCTAATTTCAAATTCCAGCTTCGAATTTCTTTAGGGTTCTTATCTTTATCATCGATCTGTGTTGAACCACCTAGGGTTTTTTCTACAAGATGATGCAACCAGGAAACGGTATGGCACCACCACCGATGGCTCCGATGCAACCGCCGCCACAACAGCAACACCAGTACCAACAACCGCCACCGCAGTGGATGATGCCTCCACCGCCTCAACAACAGCATCAGCAATCTCTGCCACCGCATATGTGGGCCCAGCAACAGGCACCACCGCAGCAGCAGTATGGTGGTGCTCCGGCGAGTTCCGATGAGATTCGGTCGCTTTGGATCGGAGATTTGCAGTATTGGATGGATGAGACGTACGTTACTAATTGTTTCTACAATACTGGAGAGGTACGATTAACTTTTTTTTTTAGAGAATTTGGTATATCTGCTCATGTGGTTGGAAAAGTTGTGCTTGAATTTTTTGAGCTGGTTTTGATTGTTTAGCTGTCAGGTGTACGCTCTTTGACTTATGGTTCAGAAATTACTTTGTCTTGTTGGTTTTGGGTACTATTTACTGTGATCATTTAGGTGGCTTGGTTTCAAAAGGTTATAGGTTTTAATGAGGCATTTTGTGCCCAAAAATTGACGCAAGGATTTTTAATTAAAAATAATATTTAAAAGTTATTTAGATAAAATTATAAAAGTAACTTTAAACGCTAAAATACAAATCATCATCTTTTGGCTAGACTTGTTTAATCGATGGTCTAGATTGTTTGAATACTCATATTCATTGCTCAATCAGTGGACTTGTTTAGTTGAGTGTCAAAATTCTCCAAACAGATTCCAAAAAATCAGACCTTTGCAAATAAATGAATAATGGTATACTTTGCTCAAATATTAATGTGTCACATGAATGTTACGGAATCGTATCACATAAACTGCAATGATGTGATGCGCTTCATGTTGGACTAATCTTGTTTGTTTACAGTTGAAAAGGTGAAACTTGGGAGTGAGTTGGTTAAAGTCGGTTTGGGTTATTTAATTGTGTTGTTTATTTGTTTTTTTGGTAGGTAGTTTGATTTAGTGTTCCAGTTTGAGTCTAATTAGGGTAGCTTGGTTCACAAGGTTAGCTCAGTATAAATAAGGGTCTCTTTACTGCTTTTTAATGATAAGTACCGTAAAAGTCATGTATTTTTTTATATTTTTTTAATACAAAGAACGTGTGATTTTGTCTTTCTCTCTATATGTATAAAGTATATACATGTGCACACATCAAGTCTGCTCTTGTAAAAGTATATAATTCTATTGGCTCATTTTGTTATTTGTTTTAATGTATCCGTATTAAAGGTGATCCGTTTACTGTTTGTTATTTAACTCTGGGAGTGAGTTAAAGGTTTTAAACTGCATGCAATATTGTGTAATTCATTCGTACTATAACATAATATGATCTAATGCAATAAAAAGCTGTTTTATTTAATATATTTTTATATATTCAGGTGGCTTCAGTGAAAATTATAAGAAACAAACAAACTGGACAGCCAGAGGGATACGGTTTTGTTGAGTTCAGAAGTCGCGCAGGTGCAGAAAACGCGTTGCAGACCTACAACGGGACCCCAATGCCATCAACCGAGCAGAATTTCAGGCTCAACTGGGCTACACTCGGTGCAGGAGAGAAACGCAACGATGATACCCCTGATTACACAATATTTGTCGGTGATCTTGCTGCTGATGTGTCAGATTACGTACTTCAAGAAACATTCAAAACTGTTTACTCATCTGTCAAAGGCGCAAAAGTTGTCACTGATAGAACAACTGGACGAACCAAGGGTTACGGTTTTGTTAGATTTGGAGATGAAACTGAACAGATTCGCGCGATGTCTGAAATGAACGGTGTTCTTTGTTCTTCTAGACCTATGAGAATCGGTCCCGCTGCTACTAAACCTGGTTCAGGAAGTGGCATGCAGAAAGGTACATTTTATGAATTTGTAAATTTCAAGATTCTTAATCTTTGATCCACTTCTCAAACTATGCTTATTATTTATTGATTGGAATAGTTTTTATTTTATTTTATTTAGATAGAGTTGGTTTTGTTTTTGTTTCTGTCTATTCTGGACCTAGATGTCACCCGACTCATACATAAATTCTAGTTATTTCATTCCAACAGTTGGTTGGTTACATTTCTGGATAAAGAACGTTTTTAATTATTTAAAAAGAATGAAAAAATAACTTATAAAAGCTCGTGTTGTCTGAAAAGCAGGACCCAGAGAGGCTCTCATTTTTGGGTGCCTACAACTGATTTCAGCTGAAATGATTCCAGTTTAGGTCAGTGGTTATGTTTATGTAATCAGCTTCTTTCCTTTCTTTTCCATTCCGTCTTCTACATTCGCCTTAACTTCCGTTTCCGTTTCTTTTATCTTTCCAGTTACTTTTACATTTATTTTCCAGTATTCTGAAGTAAACTACTTTTTACTATTTTGAAGTAAATTACCTTTTATTCTTGCATACTTTCGTTTCCTTTTTTATATTCAGTGTTTTTAAAGTTCTTATAACCAATTATCTTTCTCCGCATTACTTCGTATTCTTTAGTTGGTAATGGCAGTTATTTCTTTTATTCTTTATTTCCGCCATGTTTGTCTATAAACATCTGTCGATCATCTTTGAGTTCTGAGTATTATTTTCTTTTTCTAGTTTTTATTTATTTATTTCCGCCATGTTTGTGGAGATTGCTAATGTAAAGTTCTGTTTTTATTAAGTGTATCACTTGCAATACACTTATGCTTTACTATTTCTATATCTTTAAGCTAATGTGCACATGCCTATAGTAAGTTGTCTTCCAAATCATTCAACTTTATTTTAAATTTGTTTAAGTTAGTATGTATAACTGTATAGTTTCATCAGAAGCTGAAATTCAGGTATTGCTTTTTACCCCATCTATTAATGTAAAGTTAAGATTGATATAAACAACTTGTTTTTCTCTTTAGTTCTAATACTTCATGTTGATTGTGACAAGTTTTTTTGGTAAAATTAATATGCTCATGTTTCTTATGGCTGTATGTTAAAAAACACAATATTTGTTATTAGAATTATTTTTTTAACATTTGAACGTTTGCAGCTCCTTACCAGAGTGCTCAAGGAAGTCAGGGAGAGAGTGATCCAAACAATACAACTGTGTGTATTTTTTTGTTTAATTTTTTTAATTTGTTTTTGGTTAAATTTTTTACATTGTTAACAATTTATGATTTCAGATATTTGTTGGTGGGTTGGATCCAAGTGTTTCTGATGAAGCATTGAGGCAGGTGTTTGGTCAATTTGGTGAACTTATTCATGTCAAGATACCCATGGGTAAACGTTGCGGGTTTGTTCAGTTTGCCACCAGGTAATAATAAATTAATAATTAATAACACACCATTATTCCTCACACGCGTTTATGTTTGTTTGTATTTAATTTAATACTCACCGTTTTATGGTTTCTTGTCTTTTAGGCAATCTGCTGAACAAGCATTGTCGCATCTAAACGGGACTGAATTAGGAGGCCAAAGTGTTCGCCTTTCGTGGGGCCGTAGTCCCTCCAGCAAACAGGTTTGATTGTAAACATTTTTAAATTTATTTATTCACTGTCAGAGCTAACTAGAAGCCCCGTATGCGTTGCTCGCATATAATGTATATATGTGTGGACTCTTGTGGGGCAAAAGTAAAATTGCACTAGTTTTAACGTTATTTTACTTATTTTCGTGAAAATAACGTTAAAAGCATTGGGATGACGGTTAATCAGGCATCATGAGTCGAGGGTCTCTTTCGGAGCAGCCTCTCTATTCCTACGGGGTAGGGGTAAGGCTTGTCTTCATCTTACCCTCTTCAGACCCTACCTTAGGTGGGATATACTGAGTAAGATGATGATGATGATGACTGTCAGAGCTAACTAAATGGGCGGGTGGATACCGGGTCAAGTCGGGCTTTTTTTGGTTTGTTTTTTTAAGTTAGTGTGGGTTTTGTACTTGACGCTGGCGATTCGATCACCAATGTCAAAACACAGATAAAAATAAACATGTCTCAACAGTTGTCACTTTGCAGACCAATGGTAAACATTAAAAAAAGAAAACAAAGATTAAAAAAACTTTATAAGCTGTGTAATGTTAGTATACTGTATATGCATGTATATATATAGTTTATTTTTTGTTTTTTATAAATCTAATGTTAGTAGATTTATAAGGTTTTATGCATTTTGATTAGTATATGACATTTGGATTTGTTGCTTTTAGGGCCAGCCTGAACAAGGCCAGTATGGGGCTGGTGGCGGCGGTTATTATGGTTATGGACAGCAGGGAGGATACGAGGCGGCAGCATATGGGTATGCTCCACCAGCTCAAGATCCAAATGCTTATTATGGAGTTTATGCAGGAGCTGGCGGTTATGGTGGATATCAACCACCACCACAGCAGGTAAACCTGCCTTCCATTATTATTATTATTGTTATTGTTATTATTATTATTATTATTATTATTATTATTATTATTATTATTATTTTATGTTTTGTTTTTTTACTATAAAAAGATTGATCTGATTTTGTATTTTTGCAGTGAGGTGTTGACCATGGTGTTTTACCTAAATGAGTCGAGATAGAGTGGATATGTACCAACTACCAAGCAAGGAAATCTATATTGTCTCGATGCTATTTGACATTAATATTATTATTTTTACTTTTTTTTGTTTTTTTTAATGTTTGTTTATGTTACTGTGGTTGAAGATGTTTGAAATCTTTGTTGAGAATATTGGATTGTTGTATGCCTAGTGTTTGGGAAGTGATTGTTTGCATCATCTTCGTGGTTCTAATTATTGATAGTGCGTGTGTTTTGTTAAATTATTTGTTTTGGAAATGTTTACGTTGATGATGCAAAAGTTATTCTTTTTTTCCGTAGAGATGATGAATAGCTGTATTGAATAGTTAAAGGTAGATTATTCATGTCATCATGTGTGATAAGGTTCATACTATTTGTTGGCCATAATTTATATAATTAGTTATTATAAAAAACGCATTAGAGTTTAGAGTTTTTTTATTGTAAACCGAACCGGTAAGCATAACTTAGAAAATAAAAATAGTTTGATTTCATCAAACCCCTAAACGCATTTGCTAGTTTTTTTAATTGGATCTGTTTGATATAACATTACGTTCATAAGTTTCATAAGCAACATTTGTAATGTTTTTCGTTTTATAGTGAGATCCATTATCTAGACAGCGGATGTGTCTTATTCATATGGCTAAGATCTTACCACCTTATTCGATATATAAGTGGGTTGACTTTCAGGCGTTAATGAGATTTTTATGCATGATCACAATACTTAACCTATCAATCGGTTTTAATAATTGAGTCGCATTATTTTTTTATATTATAATCATTTGTCTGCAAAAAAATATATAAAAAATATGAATTATTATTACAAATTATACTATTGTTATGCGTCAAGGGTTTCATCCTCTTAAATAATTCATCTGTAAAACCAATCAAACGAAATGCTTCTTAAATTGTATTTCATTGCTATATAACCAACAAAGACCTGAGGCTTTTTTTCTAAATGGGAAAACTGAAGGAATAGACATGTTTTACATTTATTACCAAAATAGGCATTGTCTTTTAGCTTACGGTTTTCTGGTCAGCACCAATCAGAAACTGCCACGTGCCCCATCTGTAGGCTTAGCCGGCGCCTCTTAGCTGACGGATTCTGGAGGCTGAAGCCAAGTTTGACTTTCCTGATCCCATACAGGTCCCACATGATAACTAATAAGGAACTGACACGCGTCACATTACGCAAGCTATTTTAAAGCGTAGGCTAAATCACAAGAGGCTTCAACTTAGCCCACACTTTTGAGTCGTCCACTTCTATTTAACCTTACACTATGGCAGAATGAATATAATTTTTTTGTCTTGACTCCTGAGTCCTGAGATTTGAAAGGAGAACCTTTTTCTTTTTGTTACAACAAAACTCCAATAAGCATTCTCATTACTTAAGTCCTGTTTTGAAACGACTTAAAACATTGTAGGAGAATTTTCCATAAAACACCTTAAACTGGGGCTGTTTGATTTGGCTGACCCAGTATGAGCTGACTGAGTCAGAAGCTAACCCAGTTAGAAGTTCTGACTGAGTCTGCATCTGACTGAAACTTGGCTGTTTGATTCTGTATCTGACTGACTCTGCT
>WOUH02000003.1:3513120-3526504 GCA_009936405.2 Stevia rebaudiana | reverse complement strand
TATAGAAACTGCCTGCAGATGCAGTTATTATTATACATGAAATTGCTAGCAGAGCGATTGCACAAGAATTCGCCATTTTAAATTGTAGTCGTTCAAGGGAGATAGATAGAAATGTGATGGAATGATCGATATGTGGGAAAATGGATAGTTTATATAGGTGTACTTTGATCGACAACTTTCAAGAGGAACCATCCTGGTTGGTTGTTGGAGAAGATGCAATTATTACTTAAGGTGTTCCAACCAGGATATGACTAAAATATGCAATTAACTTATATTACATTTGCGCGTTCCAGCTCAGGTAGTTCTGTTTTAGCCTTATTTTCATGATACCTAGTATACATAGTTTCGTTTCCAGCCAAAAAGGTTGTTTATTTAATCAAACGTATGGACAACTTTGTCAAACTTTAATTACTATAACGTTAGTATTTGTTTATTGATATTTGATAAAGAACTAGCTTTTAAGTCTCACGATTTTATAACCAAATATTTATACATGACTAGTAAACTCGTGTTTCTGGAGCGGTTAACATTTTGAAAAAGAGAGGTTTGTATAATTTAAAACCCAATTACACATCCAAAATATAAAACAAACGTAACTTTTTCAAACCAAAACTTTGACTCATCAATGACACACGTCAGGATATTTATACGCTCTCTACTAATAGTTAAAACAAATGAAGAGAAAAAAATTTCAAAAAAGTCTAACAAATGGATTTTTACATGAATATTATTTTTATTTTTTTACCTTAAACAAATGGATAAATAAGATTTGTTTCTATTGTTTTTAGGCATTGATCTACTTCTCTTTTGACCCTTCCTCTTTGTGTAACGACCTTTTTGAAATTTTGATTTTTATAACTTTATATTTTTTATATAAATTACACATTAAAATTTAAGACTTTTAGTGAAAAAGTTATAAAAAAACGTCGAGTAATTTTTTTTAAGAATTTTTTTTACAAATTTCACAGAATTGTAACATATGTAAAATGTTACATATGTAACACATTATGCTGAAATTATAAATAGGCGAGTTTTTTTGGATAAATTTTTTTAAAAGTACTCGGCACTTTATATGTTTTTTTATAAAATGTGATGAAATTGTATTTAGAAGTGAGCATTTTTTTTTTTAAAGTTAAATGAATTTTTTAACCTATAGTTTTCGAGAGTTTCCGGGGTTTTCTCAACTCGAGTAAGTTTAATTTTATTATATATTTACCCTATCTATATATATATATTTATAGGATGCGGTTAAAATACAAGTACTTATTTCTGTGCTAATCGTATGACACAATAAAAATGCACCACGTGTATGATGTGCAAGGGTAGGGATGTCAAACGCATCAAAACTCATAATTACGGACTACGGGTGTATAAATACGGACCACTACCAAAATACTCGCAAAAATTACGGACCGGAGTGTATAATTAATCACGGATCACGACCAAAAAACACACATAAATTACGGACCAAGGTGTATAATCACGAACAATGACAAAAAATACACACATAAATTACGGACCACAGAAAAAAATGCACACATAAATTATGGAACAATTCGGACCACGAAATTACGGACCACGTATATAATTATGGACCAAGTAAAAAAAATCGAAAAAAACTATATCAATGCTATACTTCAATTAAGATCATGAAATTCTTTATTTAATTGTGTAATTAAATTTTTTTTTTACTAAAACGTATAGAAGTTATTTGAGTTTTTAAAAAATGGTGGAACTTGATTTAAACAAAATTAGAGTTTCCTCTTCTACCCTTTACCTTCAATTCACGCAGGTTAAAATGCAAAAAAGTGGGACCACTGATTTTAACCATTGATTAGATTAATCCAATGGCTTAGATTGTATCATACGTTTAGCACGAAAAAAAACATATGTATTAATCGAATCCGCCTCCTATATATGTATCTTTTATTTGATCATATTGTTTGTGGTGTTTTGGATGATTTAAGCCTAGCAGCTTTCACCTATATGTATACAACATCCAAGTGGTCTAAGAATAACAAGTAATGAGAACCAAGAACGCACCAATGACAACTTTATTCACGAATACGTGTACCCATAGCAATTGTTAGGGAATATTAAACTTTTGTAAATATATATAAAAAAATATGAAGATTTTGTACGTGCAATGTACAATGAATAAAGAATAAATAATTTTGGAGACATAGAAACATTTACAACTCAACTCAAGACGCATAATAGCGCGCATTAAAGGAATCTTGAGCGAGCACATTCCACGGGAAGACCATTGGGAAACCGTTTGTAGTCACTGCAGTAGTTGTAGATCATATGCTTCTTTTGCACCCACCTAATCCTGTTTCGTCCTGCTCCATCAAGTGCTTGTGTACTCCATGCCTGATTTTCATTTGAAGAAGTTGTTGACTTGGAATTGGAACCCACAATGTTGGCATTGGCATTAAACTTCCTGTAGGAAGCGGTGAAAGGTGCTTTTGTCCAGTCAGTCTTCACACGCCCACCTTGGGTTGCCCAGTCATCCGCATTCCACAAGCTGGCATACACCCTCATTGGTTGGCTTGTGGGAAATGGAACCCCAGAAGCCTCATGGTTATTAAACACCCTAACTGGTATGTTATCTATCAAGAAACTACATGCAACAAAGGGATTTGTTTAGTACTCGATCGATCTATTCAATTAATACAAAAAAATGAAACATTAAAATAATATTATGTATGCATGACTTACATGATTCTTTGGGCGTTCCATACGATGGTGTATGTGTGGAAGGCTGCAGTCGGGTCGAACCATAGGTGAAACTGTTGTTCTTTATTTCCTTTCCCTTGCGCGTACACATTGGTGTGGATCGTGTAAGGGTTTCCTGATGAGTTGCCCAAAAACTCAAAGTCTATCTCATCATGTCCCGCTCCTTGTGATGACAACTGAAATGCATGGTTTTGGTTAGAATATTAACTAATGGCAAAATTAGAAAACATAATAAGATATATGAAACAAACACTAGCTAGCTAGCTTACATAGAATGTGGTGACAGTGCCAGCAGAGTTGGCTGGTACTAGTTTCAGCTGCATGTCGAACCTCCCAAAGAGATACTCATTCTTGGACTGGAAACCAGAGCCCGAGTACTGATCCAATGAAAGTGATAGATCCTGACCGCGGTTGATAATTTTAGCGCGCTCACCACCAAAGGTGATGTCCATTTCGTTATTGAAACTACCTGCTGATGCAACTACTATTATACATGAAATTGTTAGCAGAGCGATTGCATAAGAGTTCGCCATTGTTAATTGTAGTCGTTTGAGAGAGAGAGAGGTACAGATAGAAATATGATCGACCGATGGGAATGATATGTGAGCTAGAAAAAGGATAGTTTATATAGGTGTTTGATCGACAACTTGCAAGAGGAACCATCCTGGTTGGTTGTTGCAAAGATGCAACAATTAATTAAGGTGTTCCAGCCAGAAAATGACTAAAAAATACAACTTACGTTTCCGCGTTCCAGCTCATGATCAGGTAGTTCCCTTATTATCACAATACCTAGTATTGTTTCGTTTCCAGCCAAAAGATTATTTATTTAATCAAACGTCTGGACAACTTTGTCAATATTTAATATAACGTTAGCTAGTATTTGTTTATTGATACTTGAAAAATGGCTAACTTTTGAGTCTCACAATTTTATAAACAAATATTTTAACATGATCGATTAGTATACTCGTTGATTTTGGAGAGGTTAAATTTTAAAAAAAGAGAGGTTTGTATTTGTCTCGCGGGTAAGGTCACACGGTGTCGGCTTCGAGAGGAAACGGGGAGGAGCGGCCCCGATCGGGAACACCGCCCCCCGGTTCCGGGACGGGAAATCACGGGGAATCCACACCGAGCCTTCCCGACTCCAACGGCTCCAAATCCTACCGTTACCCAATCCGACCGTTTTATATTTTTTTTTAATTAATTTATTTATTATACCATCCTATAAATACTCAACCATTTTACCCTTTCAAACACACCAAAATCTCATTTCTTCTCTTCTAAATTCCCATAAAATCTTCAATTTTTCTAGCAAAAATGGAAGGTGGATCAAAATATGCTGGTTCTCCGAGAGGCGGTTCAAAGAAATTTTTTTATTTTTTTAAGTTGTATTTTTTTTAATTAATGAAAGTCTTTTTTTTTAAATGTTAAAAACAGTTTAATTAATATTAATATTAAATATGTGATGGGGTGAAAAAGTGAGGAAAAGTAGGGAAAAGTGGGACGATAACTAGTGAAATGGAGAAAAGTGAGGAAAAGTGAGAAAAACTGATGTGGCGCTGACGTGACGGTAGGAAGAATGGGGAAGGAGTGAAAGGACTCGTTGTGGCCTAAGAAGACGTTAAAAACCCAATAAATGTAAATAGGCCTCGAGTTATCTACCAGATAACATTATGTGCATAATATTTTAATTGTAGCATACATGACCCGCTAAATCATTTTGTGTTGGCAAAAGCCTCAATTAAACCTCTTTTTACACATGTTTTCACTTTACAATGTCTATTTGACACGTGTCACCATCTCTATGAGCACAAAACTACTACTAAGCTACTTGAGATTGACCCGTCAAAAACTTAAATCAAACCAAGTCCAAGTTTCACATACCAATCTTAAGTATCCTTGTGAGACTAGCTTCACTATTAAAACAATTATAATAAATATATTAGTATTATATAAAATTTTACCAAAAATAATAAATATTACACATCTTGTTATATAAAGTTATACTTATAGATAAATTATGTACGTAATAAATATAATGAAGTGAGCTTGAAAAATTATTAATAAGCCAAGCTCGAGATTTAATAATGGAGCCAAAAACGAACCAAGCTCAAACCTTTACACGATAAACGAGCCAAGCCTAATTTTAAGCGAGCTTGGTTAGGCTCATGTACACCCCTAGCCATCTCAAATCTTGTTTGAACAAGAAATGTAAAATAATACAAGATGAAAACATCTTTCCATTACATATATAGTTTCTACTTTTTACCAAAGTTAAAATAACCAAGTTAGCAAACCCATTTTTTCTCTTATGAAACATAAACAACGAAGCTTTTTTCTATAAAAGCATCGCGAAACCTAACACGCGCTGTCCGGTCTATTGACAATATTCATGAGTGTAGGCCACACCCAAACAACCTTAGTCATACTTTCTTACATAACTTACATTCTTCCTGGTTGACCATTTTCGTTATAGCATGCAGTTGGATGTCCATCTCGGGAAACCTTGTCATCACCCATGTTCTGCTGAACAGCCTACAGGCAATATTTTCAAAATTTAAAGTTAAATAAGTTTTCAGGTAAATATTTTGAAAAAAAAAAATTACTAAATTTTAATCAAGTTTCATAATAGTTCCATTTAGGTAGAGCTTAATTTAATCGATAACAAAAAAAGTCAAAACCATGAAGCAGTATTAAAACTTTAGTGGTTAAAGCTGTTTGAAAATAGTTGAATGACAGGTTTGAGGTAAAAATTTTGAAATAAATCACTAAATTATAATCAATTTTATGATAGTTTCATCTTAGGTAGTTTGGTTTAACCGATTACCGATAGCAAACTTTGTTTCAGAACCGTGAAGTAGCATTGAACTTTAGTGGTTAAAACGATTTAAAAAATAGTTGAGTGACCTAACTGGAAGTTAAAGCAATAGTCAAATTAGGAAAGTTGGTTACTAACTTACTATTTGACGATATTAGCAGTTTTATCTTGACTTTAGATTTATGAGTTTGTAATTCTGGGTTTTAAAGTATATTTGTTTATGGTGGTAATTTTAACTTGTTTTTGTATGAACAGCTTATTTGGAATGTGGATTATGTTCATCTCTTACAGGTGAAATACATAAAAACAAGATAATTAGCTTAAACGAAAACTGGTTGAATTGGTCAAACAGGTAGAAAGTCACCAAGAGTGCATCTTTGATGAATAAAGGAAAAAATGTCACAGAAACATAACCAAGTTTTAAAAGTGTTTTAATTAGATAACTCACTTTTTAATTTGTTTCAATTAAATACCTTAAAATTGATTGGATGTTTTAATCATAGATAATTGACCTGAATAGCAGGTAAATATTATTTTCTTTTAATTTAATAAAATTAATTTAACCATCCACGATAAGAATTCTAATCGTCTAGTAGAAAACCAACGACGTGAAAAACTTCATCGTCGACCATCAACGTCGACATCATCGTCGACATCGACGTCCACATCGACGTCCACCATTATCATCGTCAACTATCTCAATCATCGTTTTCCACCATCATCATCGCGACACCCACCATCGTCAACTTGGTCCAGGTTCGACTGATCCATCTCCTTCACCATATGGAACAGGTTAGTTTCCAAAACCCTAATCGTTAGGTGTAGTGTGTTTACTGCTATTTGACCTCCATTTACACTGTTATTTACTACAGTTCGAATTGTTACTCAATAGTTGTTCGAATTTTTAAGCTCAAAAAAAAAAAATACAATTTTTGTAATAATATGACAGAAATTTTATAAAAATGAAAGCAGATATTTTACCTGCAACAGCTCTGTCATTCTCCCGGGCCCACCATGCATCAAACCTCCCAAACCTGGTGGAGGTTGGAAATGATGAACCGTGTGTCGAGTTTGCAGCGGCTCAACAAAAAGAGGTTCATTCATATCACCCATATCTGATTCTGTTTTGACTACTCGGTCTTGCAGATCACTTGATTTTACCGTTTTACCCCCTTCTGTGTGTGAGCTCGTTTGAGAATCAGACGCTTGACTTGTTGACCTGTTTGGCGGGAAAACCGCCAACGGAAGAACCGAGTGCACCGGCTTGCCATGTGAGGCCCGCAAACGAGGTGCGGGTTGGTTGGTGGATAGACCGTTTGATATGTTAACCGGTTGGAGAGCAACAGGGACCACGGTACCTCTCGAACCAGCCGGTGGGACCAACGGTGTAGAGTTTGTAACCACATGGTCCGGACCGGTCCCGACATACGTAACAAGTTGCATATTTTTCTCTTTTGATCTTCGTTTACGTCTACGTTTGGGCTGGAGATCAGTCGGAAATGGTATTTCGGTTCGTTTGATCATTTCAACATGAGGCGCCACGTCATTTTCGGGTGTAACAGGTGCGGTGTGACCCGGTTTGAAAACCGCACCCGTTAATGTGATCTTTGAGTTCCCAATCCTAACCGCGAGCAGGTAACCCGCATCAAAAGAGGCCTGAACAACACCGGTTACAATCTGTCCAACCATACTTTCAGTTGGATTATTTATCGGGTCAACTCGAGGAGTGTTGTTTGGGTGTGTAAATCCAGGTGGTATGCTAGCAGTTGCTTCTAAACGGGCTCTTCGGGCCCGTTTTTCACTCGGATCCTTTCGTGGGCGCCCACGTTTTCGCTTTTCAAGACCAATTAATGTAGCATCGGGTGTTACTTCTTCTTGGTTCAACGGGTCCATTTCAGCAGCTACTTGAATATATGTGATTTTTTTTTGTTAAAAGATCAGAATTTTTTTTATAATTTAAATAAACAAAACCACAATCAAAAGAGTTCCAAATTTGAATATCCAAATTCCATAAATAACATGCTGGAACATAAGTTAATAAGGATATCTGAGAAACAAGTAATCTGGCAATTGATTAATAAATCTACCCTTTCTAATAAACGAGTAACAATCTGCCACGTGTCACCTCATATTAAATTATATGACACGTGGCAATTAATTGTTGGACAGTTTATAAATATTATCATAACTTTTAAATTTTTAATAAATTCTATTTAATAAGTGCATAATTATGAAGCATAAAATTCAATTTATTTTTAAACTTTCCTTTTAAAAACCCTGATTTTAGAAATTCTAATATCATAATCCTACAAGATACACAATAAATGCAATACATGGGTCAGGGTCTATTTATTTTCAATATTTCCTTCTAAAAACCCTGTAGATTGTAAGTATATTATTTCTTTTTATACAAAATGTTAAACAAATTTACTTTTTTATATCTATTTATTTTACCTATTATTGTGTATTAATATTAAATTTAATACACATCCGTGCAATACACGGGTCAATAGGCTAGTGTAAATTAAAATAGAAACTGAGTTGGTCCTACTATAATTGCCAAAAAACGGTTAATCTTACATTTAATAGAATAAGTTTTCAATGATTAAGAATTTAACTGTAGAGCATTTTAGTTCCTATAGTGAGAATAAACAGATTCCATCCGTAAAAAAGAAAAAACTATATAGAACTAAATTTGAAGGTACCGCTGCAATTGATCGAGTATAACTTTTTTTATTATAAAAGCCAGTAAAATGATGAGGTTCTTTTAAAAGAATGATACAGACATGAACAAGGGTGTGGATCGCAATATCAGATGTTTTCAAGAATAAAAATACAGATGCAGTATCCAGATGCCTTGTTTTATGTTGTAACTTGTTCTCAAACTTATTTTATTTTTCGTTTATTTATAAGTAACAACTTGAAATTATTAAAAGAAAAGGAAAAAAAACCTACAGTAAACAACAGTGCCAACATAATCCATATTACAAACAAACAGTTTCTGATGAGCAATGAAAAATAAAAGATTAAATGAGAGCAGATAATCAAATGAAAGATGTGGATACCATGTTTACACAAGCAAAAGTCATAAAAAACTAAAATTTTATAGATGCAGATACCATTTAATATAGTATAATCAATGAATGGAAATAAATTTTGCACTCACCTAACAGAAAATCGCGGTTTATCAAGCCTCCTTCCTTCTATAGAATGTTTATCTGTGCATCAATTTAGGAATCACACAAGTAATCTTGTGCATCAATTTAGGAATCACACAAGTAATCAAGTAATAAATACACAAACCAGCAAATAATTATCGAAATACATAATCAAAGTTTCTGACATACGTTAAACTATAAAGTGTGCCATTAGGCCTTACTCTTGATTTACCCGACCCATTTTCAGCAGCTGCAATAATATATGTGGCTTTCCCGTTTAAAAACAGAAGCTTTAATCTGGATATAAATAAACAAATTCATAATTAGGCGAATTCCAAGTTTGAATGTCCATTTTCCATAAATAACATGTCGAAGCAAACGTTGATAAGAATATTTGAGAAGCATTTAATCTGACATTTGAATCAGTTGATCATACATAGATATGTAGGATTAGATATAAACAGTCAGTCCTGCTGAAATTACAAAAAGATGGTCAATCTGAATAATGATTGAAATAATGTTTTTATATCAGTTAGAATCATTAACAAATTAGGTAGTTACTTAGTGATGATTCAGCACCTAACTGTAAGGCCTATTACTTCCTTTAACGAGAATACGCAGATTTCATGCATAGATAGAACTTGATATCGATTGCAAGATTCGCGCAAATTTTGCTTATTTACCATGATCAGCTTCCGGATGTCAAGACTAAGCTGCATGCATGGTATAAACTGTGAATAATCTATAACAATTTGCAATAACCAAACATAATCAGTTAATCGTAAATTTGTTAGGATAATGACATTTTTTTTCAAAAAAAATGATCAACACACGAACCATAAATCTAGATGTTAACACAGTCGCATTGAACAGTATGCGTTGATGAACAAACATAGTATTAAACAAGCAACGAAAACTAACACATAGTAAATAAGAGCAGATAATCAGTAATAAAGGACTAAAGATAGAATGAGATGCAAATTACCAAAGATCAGAGTATAATCCTTGACTTGAAACTAAATTTTGCAGTCATCTGATGATCAATCACGGTCTATCGAGCCATTTGCGCGTCAATTTGAGAATTGCACGAATAATTATGTAAGTGAACACATAAACAAAAGAATGATTATCAGAAATGCATGATCACAGTTTTCTAATAGACATTGGTAATTAGAATGTGGAGTATATCAATATGAGCTGGAAATGTAGCCATACCTTAAGGATTTTAGAAGATCGAAGGTGAAACTGAAAATCTGATTTGAAACCCTAGATTTTATGTGTTGAGAATGAGAAGACTGGGAAGGTGAGTCAGAAATAATTACGGCGTTTTACTAAGAAAAGTATATACAATTTGTGATTCTAATTTTGGCATTAGTTTTTTAGGTTAAAATTACACTTCTTCCCCCTAAAAGAATGTGTTTCATGTGGTTCTTCTTTGTAGTAACTATATTTTTAATACAAATGGTTTGAGGTATAGTGTAGTGTAGTGTAGTGTAGTGTAGTGTAGTGTTTGTGTTAAGCTAAAAATGAGAGAAAGTTTGGTTGATCTTGTTTGTTGGTTCTTAACAGTGGTTGTAAGGTGTGAATTTAGTAAGATTATAAACATAAGAGGGGACACAATGCTACGTTAGCATCACATCATTTTCTTCACTTTTTCTTACGTTTTTCTATTTTGCGTGGTGTGATCTGACTTTTTTATATTTTTCCACCTCATTACACATTTAATATTAATATTAATGAAATTTTTTTAATATTTAAATATTAAAAAAAAAGACTTTCATTAATTAAAAAAAAAAATACAACTTAAATAAAAAAGACAAAAAAAAGTACAACAAACATTTTTTAAAAAATACATAAAAGATTAAAAAAACACTAGTGGTTGGCATCTCATTCGTAATATATATGTTCCAAATGCTCGATAAGATCGGAATGAAGATTGTTGTGGGTTGTGTTTGAGCGTATTTGGCTAAGAATATCTGCTTCTAGACGTTCTTCACATGGCGGGTCTTTTATGTGCTCGGATGATATTGCTTGACTCGTTGCTTGACTATAGTTGCCCAATTAGGATAAATCTCATGGCTAAGATAGTAACCAAACGTGTATTGTACATCGTTAACCATAAATTGGTGTCAACCCCATTGATGTGGGTTTCAAAGCGCTTTCCAATGGGAGTGGGCATCTAAGCTCGTCAACCGTGGAGCTTTATTTGAATTTCCCGTCTCATTGTCGGTAATAAAAATGTTTTGAATATTCTTACTAGCAACACACGCCCAAATATTATCACTCATGTTTGTTTAACAAATTTGATTTTGTGATTTGATTTGGTGAAGTTTTAGAGTTCTGAATTTAATTAAGTGTTATTGTTTATGCAAATCAAAACTCTGTCACTTTGAGACAGGTTGTGCGAATCAGAATACTACGCGAAACACAAAAGTTATGCGAAACAAACCCTTATGCGAAGTAAATTACTATGCGATATAACTAGCTATACGAAACAAACTCTCTATGCGAACAAAAAGCTTTATGCGAACAAAAAGCTTTATGCGAACCAAACGTATGATGCGAAATAGAAATTCTGTTTCGCACTGTACTTGTTTGTGTTGTACATTTTGTACGAGTTGTACTTGTTTCGCATTGTACTTGTGTCTTATACCTCTGTTTCGCACCTCACATAAACCGTTGTTTATCAACTTTTCAAGACATGTTGACTGTGAATTTTGAAAAGACTCATATGATCTTGTTCGTATACACTTTAGGGACGATTCTATCTTACTAGTTTTTACTAAAAACCTAAAAATCCTAACTTTCTCAAAAAGACTTCTGTTTCGCATAAAATGATTTGTTTTGTATGAAAAATTTTTCACTCAAAAATCAATTTTATGCTTAAATCTAACTCTCAAAAATGTTGATATCAGCACCTAGGCTCTAGGCTCTGATACCAGTTTGTAGGACCAAAAGTTATCCACAATTTTGTCACTAAGAACGATCCTGATGACAATCTAGGCGATAAGAACACTAATCCTAGCTGGCGGAAACAACTAAGATCATATCAATGAGAGTTTAAGATGAAAAACAGAAAATCAAATAATGTTTAAGCTCAATACTTCATTAATCAATGGTTCATGCGAAGAGAATACAATTTGACAGAGTTTCGACACTTATGCATTATTTTCTCTTAATTCCGTGACAATAAGTCACCTATTTATAGTCTCACTATGCGAAACGGTTGTAGATCATGCGAAACAGCAGTCTGTTTTGCATGAACCATACGAAACAGTTCATTGTTTCGCATGGAACACTTTTAGTTTAGCATTTACAAATGTGAATAATATAAACATTACATTTCATATACAAAAGGATTACAGACTAGGAGCATATTTGACTCTACAACATTTACAATGTTTATATATAGGATGTATGTAGGGCGAACCGAACCACTGACACACCACATTTTCATTGCGATGAAAGCTTTCCCTAGTCAGACCCTACTACTAATTCTAAAATATCTACATAGTCATCTTTGTTACAACACAACAGTGTAGTTAGGTGAAACATATAATATTTGCCAAGATTGGTGGCACAAGTTTCATTTGTATGCATCATGCTTGGACGATCCTTTCTGTTCGTTTGTTTAATGAGGTATAAAGATATGGTTGTACTAGTACATGCACATAAGTTGAGTGTTTTTCTTATAGTTGCAATAGTTTCAAGTAGATGAACTCTTGATTATCAATTCAATTGGTGACACAATTATATAGATATCCTTCAAAGCTTAGACGATCCTTTCTGTTCATCCGCCTATCAAGGGTATATGTACTTACACAAATTTTCACACATGGTTCAACCAAAAATAGTCCTATCTTTCTGACTAAAGTCTTCTTTCATTGTGTTTACGATGTTTATATATTGGGTGTATATAGGACGAACCCAATCACTGACCCATCACATCTTACAACACAACGAAAAAATCCTATCGTCATATACTAAATTATCAAATACATAACACATAGTTGAGCTGAGATTGTGATCATACTTTGAATAGTTGTCTATTTATGCGACGGGATGAAAAAAACAAATAAGTTTCTAGTAGTTTTGTTCAAAACAAGGGAACAACTCAAGCCCGTTTATGAGGCATGGTCGTCCCATTCTGAATTAAGGATTGTAAAAAGGGTACTTGAAATCATTGAGTACTTCAGATAGTTGTAGTGGTTGAAGAACAGAGGTAGAAATGTTTCATGTTCGGAAATTGACTAAACGCTCATTATTACTCAACAAAATATTGAGTATAATGACTTCGATGTTTTTTATGTTTACATAGCACTTAAAACAGTGGTTACCAAAACTCGTGCGTACGTGTAAATTCATGATTACATTGGCGACCATAATCGTAAATTTACCTTACCCAGTCGTTCAGTTTTTCCTCTATCTCTAGTACCATTTTTAGTGTTCAAGTGGTTTTACCAATGGTTAGGTATTTCAAAGAATAAACTCGCAAGAAACGAAACAGGGTAAACATGGTTGAAATTTGTAAACAATTCTTAAATTCAAAACGGAGTTTCAATTAGTTTTCAAGTTCAATAGGTTACATAATAGTTCTCTGTGACACCCCGCTCCCCGGCCCTCGGCCTCCGGCCGGTCCAGGGGGCGGTCTGCCAACTAATCGGGTCAGTCA
>WOUH02000003.1:3489993-3513020 GCA_009936405.2 Stevia rebaudiana | reverse complement strand
AACCCCTACGTATCTATCATGGAATACGCTTTTCAAACATAACAATTATATATATAAACATATATATATATATATATATATCAAAACATAAACAATTAACACATTGCGTATGCATACCAGGCCCCAAAACATTTGCAAACCATAAAAGGGGGCTCAAAGAACTCACCTAATGAGCAGAATAATGGCTAAGATATGAGAGTAAGCGAAACGAGATATTTGACGGGCAGAACAACAGCTAAGGCTTGAAAACATATCCTCGTGCGTATACTGAGCGTTTCTAACGGTCTACAATCTTTGCTAGGTTGCTAGGGGTGTTTTAGAGTGTTTGAGGAAAGTCAGGATCAGATAAAATGCGTAAAACTCTTCATGTCCGAAATGAGCTCTTTATAGTGTCAGCCAGGGATCCCTCGTGTGGCACGAGGATCCTCGTCCTGACTTGTCGCGTGGCACGAGGAGTTGGGTGACACGCAGACGTCCGTTGCTTGGCACGTGGCATGCTGACTCGCCCTCCTTCGATCCTTGTCATCGTCCACGTGTTGGACAAATGTCCTCGTCACCTGGCCATGTGTCGTGGCCTCATGCCACGTGGCGTGGCCTCTCGCACTCGCTTTCAAGCGCGACTGGTTAACTTGTTTTCGCGTTTGCCGCTTCGTTTGGACTCCGTTTTGTACGCGGTTTTCGCCTACGTTCACGATTTTTAATTCTCTATCTAAATCCATTGGTTTCACCCCCAAATGAGGTTTTTAGATCCAACGCTCCTCATTAAGCGTGTAACTTTTAAACTGTCGCTCAGATCAAAATTTCGCATACACTCAAATGCTTCTAAATTCTTATACGAATATAACCAAGCGTTTATTCCATATAAACACTTAGTTAAACTAAGGTACCGTTTAGAAACTCTAAGGCTCTAAATACTAGATTCTAATCGGAAGAATGCTATTAAACAGATAGAATGTTATTTAATTCTCGTAATCACAATATCCAAAATTCGGGGTGTTACATCATATTTTCAAAAGAAAGGTAGAGTAGTACAAATAATGACGTCAAAATTTGGAAGAATAAGGATTAATTTGAGTTTAGGAAATTAGAAAGAGTGATTGGGTGAATCTAGTCTACTATCAACATTTCAAGTGGGTTTGGGATTTAATTTGATTTTATTATTACTATTATAATTATTATTATTGATAATAAAGTGTATGACACTAGAATATTCTTTGATTCGCGCATCGTGACGGTTAATGGGTTGAATTTGAAAATTACGCATTAAACGCGATTTGTCGTGCCGTGAGCACACTTTGCGTTCTGTCGTCCTGAGTGACTTTTTGTTCTTGTAATAATAATAATAATAGTATTATTATAAGTTGTTGCAATTAATTAAATCTTTCGATTTTGTTAGTTCCGGTTATTGATCGTGTAAACGATTAATCATTCGTTTTCATTTGTAGGCTTCCATAATTTATATAAAGACTTGTCAAACGAGTCTGTCAACGTATATGGGCTTGTATTTCAGGGATCTTGTCTTAAATGGGCCTAGTATCTTATTGGGCCTAGCTTTCTTTAGTCCATTGTACCAAAGTCCATTACCGAAATTTGTCAAATGTTACAGAATTGCCCTCTTTCACATAGAAATTGCTCTATGTCACATAGAATTGCTCTTGTCACATAGAAATTCCCTATCACATGTCACATCAATTTTTCTGAAAATTTTCTAAGAGTTGAACATAAAATTTCAAAATGGGAGACAAAGCATGGGCTTACGTTGCAAACCAAAATTTAAAAATTTAATCAATCTTGTTGAATGATAATGAATCGGGTAGTGCGACTAAAGCACCGGAACTTATGAAAATGGATGATTATCCACATTAGAAGAACAGATTTGAGACGCAAAGAGTTTCATCTTTGTATCATTTGCTTTCAGAAATGGTAGAATATGGGTTACAAGCATCCACTCCGGATAAAATGGAATGCTTGGCAGATGCATTACCACCAAAATGGAATTAATTTGTGACGATTTTAAAGCAACAGGATATGTTTTCTACTTTGAGTCTGCAAGAGTTTGTACAAAAAATTGAAGCACAAGAACTTGATGATCAAAGGAAAGAAAAAAAGAATGAATCTGATTCAAGATCCTTCACTTAATTTTTCATCTACTACACCAAGTTCATATTCCAAGTCTCAAACTGCTTTCATATCAGATATGGGAGGAAAAATCGTATCGAGTGGAGGTTTTATTGGTGGTTCTTCTGAGTCAAATAAATCAAGTTCAACGTCCACTCAGAACAACACCAACTCAAGTTCACAAACCGCAAATGCAGCGAGCAGGAAGACATCAAATCTTGGAAACGTAACAGTTGAAGTTGCAAAATTCACATCTTCGGATGAAAATATTTCTGCTTGTTTTGCAGGTATTACTACTTATGGTAATCATTCAAGCTATAAAAATGGAAGCTCATCAGATGATGAAGTGTGTGAAGAAGCAACTGATGACGATATTACTGAAAAAATCACTAATGACACAATCACTGAAGTTGCACGATTATTGGTGGATTAAATGGTGGAGAGTGAAAAATGTGAAGAAATAAAGAAGGACAACAATGATGAAAATTTAGAAGTTCCAACGGAGTTTGCATTAATAGCGGATAGTTCTTCAAAAGACAAAGGAAAATCTGAGGTAAACTTCACTTGTTTTAACTGTAAACCTGTTATTGATAGATTGATTGCTCATATTGATCAATTAGCTGGAGATTTGGCTTCCTTAACTTCAATTAACAAAGTGATAACTGAATAAATTGAAACTAAAAATAAAATCAAATGTCACACTCGTGTTAATCTTGAAGGACAAAATGAGAGGTTAAAGGAGCAAAATCTCAACTTGATTTGCGATCTTAACAATTGTGTTGAAACTAATAATGTTTTAAAGTCAAATGAATCTGATTTCAAAAACGAAGTTAAAGCTTTAACTAAAGGTAACAATGATATTAAAAGAACACTTATTTTGAAACAAGATGCAATCAACACTTACATTGATAAGATCGCCAAGCCAAGCTTGAAACAGCTAATTCCAAAGTTGATTTTGAAAATCTTAAGCTTAAATTGGACAGTTATACCAATTCTTCATATGTTTTGGATCATATCATAACTTCACAACATGCAAGTGGTGATAATTCGGTTTAGGATATAATGCTTGTCCACCCCACATGAATGAAAATTACTCAAGTCTTCCAACAAGTGAAAAATCCACAACTATTGAGATTAAATCTTCACTTGTTCGTGAACCTTTTGATTTGAGTAATGATGATTTGTTAACTACTACATCTGTTGTTGAAGGAGAGACAAAATTCAAGAATTGACAAGGATACTCCAATTGTGGAAGATTAGGATGAATTAAAAAGTGATTTTGAATTAGAAACTTCATTTAAAACTAAAATTGCAAAAAGTCATCACAAAGTGAGCTCCAAAACTTCCCAAAATGACATTCATATGTCTAAACCAATTTCAGTTCTTAAGAAATCAAATGTTTCTGCTTCAAAAGCTTCATCTTTTAAGAAAATCAAATTTGTCAAAGCAACTAAATCCAATGAAATTAAAATTAAATCCAATGTTAATTTTGCGTTAGATAAACAACAAGCATCTAACACACAAACTTGGAATCAAAAGAGCTCAAATGTTGTTAAATTTCAAATTCCAAATCGACGTAAGGATGAAACTTTATCTTCAAAATCAACTAAGATGAGACAAACAGTTCCACTCAAGCAAACACAAATGAATCAAACTGATAACAAAGTTACATCAAATTAATTTCAAAGCAAAAGTCTCCGATGGGTTTCATTAGTAAACCACTAACTCTTAATGTCAAATCTCAAACACCTCAAAATCAGAAACCAATTTTCTCAAACTTAAAATCAAATATTAAGAAAACTGAGTTTGTTAAATCTCAATGTAGTGATGAAGTTAAGAATTTTGAGAATACTTCAAATGCTACATTTGTCAAACAAAAACAAAGTATTTCACTTCAAAATCAAAATTCTTCGCGTTCTACTTCATCTTCTGGTCCCTTAAATCTAAGATATGTCACTCCAAGGCATGTTGAGTGGAAAACATATCTTGAACCAAACCAGAAAAGACCAAAAAAAAGCTAAAAATTCATATTTACACAAGGTCAAAGATAAACTAGTTGATTCTTGAGAAAAATTGAAATAAGTTTTTAGTCCTAAACGTGTGCATGATTTTCAAACAGAAAAACAAAGAAAACAAGTTTATCATGAAAAAGTCAAACCCCCTAAACTAGTTTTGAAAATTGAACCATCCACATCATATTATCATAAGAAGTGTTTTAACTAATATCAAATGTGGATGCCTAGGGGCTGTTTGTTTGGGCTGACCGAGCGGCTGACCCGCTGATCAGCTGACTCGGTCAGCGGTAAGGTTGTTTGATTTGACAGAAGGAAGCGCTGACCGAGTCTGAGACTGCTGACCGAGTCCTTTAAATGAAGCTCACTGACCGGCTGACCCAAGGGGGCTGGGGCTCGATCTCGGGAGCAAAACCCGGGTTTTCGGAGCATGTAGTTACCTGGAGTTGATGGAAGAAGTAGAAACCAGGAAGAAATCGGTAGAGAAGGCTGGTGGAGGAGTCGATGGCGCTATGGAGGAGAAAGCGATGACGGCTGTTTTAAAAAAACCATAGGGTTCTTCTATTTATATGGCCTTTAATTTAGTTTTTATTTTTTTATTATACATAAAACTTATACGCTTAAAACAAATAAAAGAAAACGTAACTATTTAAAAGCACAAACTAAGATTTCTTATTTATTTGTTTTAACTACCTTATGCATAAAACTCTTGTAGAAAGAAGTCTTCGGCTTATTTTTGTTGTACATGAAGCTTCTTTAGTGGTACATAGAGTCTCTTTTATATTTATATATTAAAATTTCTTATTTTATTATTGTTTATAGGTTATCAGATTAAAGTTTTATCCATAAATATATTTTTGATAAATTTTTTAATTAAGATGCATCACATACGTGATGCGCAGGCATCGCGCATCACGCAACGCGCAACGGATTTTGCGACCAAACGCATCGGAGCGCATTTCGCAATTTAAAACCAAGCAAACAGCCAAGTTTCAGTCAGATGCAGACTCAGTCAGAACTTCTAACTGGGTCAACTTCTTACTCGGTCAGATCATTCTCAGTCAGACAAATCAAACAGCCCCTAAGAGTTCAATGGCATATTTAGATGTTCCATAAGGTAAGTGGATGGATCACATTCCTTGATGATCCCGGAGGGCCCATGACTACCAATGGTTGGATTCTTAACGTTTAAGTAATTTGAGTGATCAGTGCAGTGCAGGTTTTTTCTAAGGATTTATCAAAAGTAGCTTGATTGTTACACATAACAGTTAATACTAGAACTTCAAAAGCACAAGAGTTTGGTGATATCGTTCTTTCCTTATCATAATATCTTTATTTGATGAGGAAATCATACATGTGTTTATCTTAACGTAGATCACATCAGGTTATCGGTTTTCATTTCATTTTCTTATTTTCATTCTAGTTTTTCTTATTCTCTTAAAAATTTAAAAAGATAAAAGATTTTACTTTTTCAGAATTTTAGGGGGATAAGTTCAAGAAAAAAAAAACAAAAACACGTGAAAAATCAAGAAAATGCAAAAACGTTATAAAATACAAAAATGAGAAATTCATCCAAGCGTTGAGAAGTGATAGTACATTGAGAAATATTTCTTAACTCATTGTTTTGATCGAAAAACAAAAATACAAAAATTAGAACCATAAGTACGTGGTACGATATGTTTGGTAGACTTGACACTTCACTGCTGATAATAATAAAATTAAAATGTTATTACCAATTTATGTGTTGTACATCATGAAAGGTGTGGTGTTTGACCTTTTCCTTGATTGCGTGACAACCTTACTTATGTGATCGCTTATTTTCCAAACAAAATAAAAAAATTCATTGTTTTGATCATGTGTTTCATTTTCAAAAGAAATTTTGCTTATTTTTCCTTTTTATGTTCAAAACTTGGGCTTTCCCTGCGTATACGTTGGTATCAACCTGGTTGTGAAGTTTTGAACATATTATGTTTTGTTTACAAATATGGGCTCGGAAAACATCGACCTGATTGTGAGATTTGTAAACACTTTTGATTTATTTTATTTTTGTTCAAGACTTGGACTTTATATGCAAATACGAGAGTTTCAATCTTATGAAAAGAATCATGAACGCTTCTGCCTTATTTTCTCATAATCATTTCAGATAAAAGTACCATATAATAAACAAAATAGCATCATTGTGAGTTGGGTATTCAACAAAGCGGGGATATGCCTGATTGAGTGAGAGCTATAAGATTGTGTATATAGCTATCAAAGTGAAATACAAAATACACATTGAGTGTTTAAGTTTAAAATGGATCAATATACACGCAATCGTCCTTGACTTATGTGTTTCAAAGTTGAATAATAAATAAAATATATCATAGCAATCTAGTTGAAAATATCTATCAATATGATCTCATGTTTGAATCTTTTTCACAAAAAAATAATTAATTATTTAGTCTTATTGCATTTTATTTCAATTTCTTATATTTGAAAATCAAAAAAGATTTTAGGTGTGTTTTGATATAAATTTAGAAAAACCAAAAAGCCTGTGGGTGTGTTTTGATATAAATTTAAAAAAACCAAAAAGATTTTAGGTGTGTTTTGATATAAATTTAGAAAAACCAAAAAGATTTTAGGTATGTTTTAGCATAAACTTTCAAAAATTCAAAAAGATTTTAATCTCTTTATTTTTCTAATAAACCGATGTGAGATATAAAATTGTGTGATAGTACGTTGTCAAGATGATACATGTACAATTATAAAACATGGCCGTGTATTGTGTCTTTGTGCTTTTCAGCTTAAATTTTCAAAGACATTGATCCGAGAAATATCTAAAGGGGAACTATTAAGAGAGAAAGTTTGAAGCGCTGGAATGTCAAAGTGACTGAAGGTTGAAGATTAAGTATTCAAATTTGAAGAATGATCTTATGCTAGATGCGAGGGGGGATTTTGTTAGCACATTTTCGTCTATAGCATGAAGATTATACTACGTCGAGTCATGAAGAATACAAGAATGATCACATGCTAGGTCCAAGGGGGAATTTGTTAGTTCATTTTTGTATGTCCATAGCATGATGATCAAGTTTACAAAGGCAGTAGTTAATTTTAGTATATTTTGGATCCTTGTCTCATGGGTGCATCTGTCACATGGTTGTATATGACAGATAATCTCTGTCACATGATTCTGTCACATGACTCTGTCACATGTCATGTCGCATGGAAAGTGGCATGCGACAGTGAGAAGCTATATATAGTCATAAACTTGTTTTAAACATTGAACTTTTGTATTTTGATGATCGGATTTGAATGAGAAGCTTCGAAAGTTTATTTACATCTTGTTCTTGATCTTAGACTCTTATTATCATTTGTCTAACGAATTCCACGCGTTAATCTGATCGCGTAATCATTACAACATCGCGCTTACAATCATCCCGGATCCTCCAGAATGTTAATACGGTTGGTTCCATATGTGTGAACTAAGCGCGTAAGACACACCTTAAAGTGGAAATAGTTATATTGCACCAGCTTAAAACCCATGTATTACACGGGGTTACATAATCAACATTTAAAACTTTATCATTTAATCATTGCATATATTTTAGGTTACAATGTTGTGAACACTCAAAAAAATAAATGTTTAACACTTTTATTACTATAAATTATGCTTTGATATTAAAATTATTCATTAGAAACTTTTAAATATAAATTCCTTAAATTTAGTTGATAATTATACAAATAAAAGAAAACTCAAATTTAAAATTTAAATAAAGTAAGTGCAATATCCCTCTCTGAGATTTGCAAAACTTAAATAGTTTTAGTCCACACTTAACAGTTTTCGTCCCTAATGTTTGAAGGCTTAACAGTTTCCGTCATTAAACCCTTTAACAGAAGACTGTTAAGACTTGAAACGCAATGTACGAAAACTGTTATGACCTGAAACGTTAGAGACAAGAATTGTTAAGACTTGAAACGTTAGGGACAAAAATTGTTAAGATTTGAAACGTTAGGGATGAAAAATTTTAAGACTTGAAACATTATGAGCGAAAATTGATAAGTCTTGAAACGTTAGAGATCACTATTGCAAATCTCAGGGATAAAAAGTGCATTTTACTTTTTTAAATATATGAGATAAATACTTAATCAGATAATAACAAATTTAAATTATTTTGAAATTTAAATCTATTTTATAATTTAAAATAAATAATAAATATAAAAAAAATTTAAAATATCAATCTAATTAATTTAAATCATAAAAAACTTTTAAAAAATTAAGAGAATGTCATGTGGTATATTTTAGAATGTTTTATTAGAGGAAGATATTAAAAAATCTAATATAAAAAAATAGATAGAGTCACATTGACTTCTCAAACTCCTCTTTTTACAAAATTTAGCATGCCGCTAGGTTCGTTTTCTCTATAGCAACAAGTTGTTTACTATGCTTATTATGTAGAAAGTGTTTTGCATCGTAACCTCTTTGTAAATTGCAAGCGTAATGATACGTGTCCACTCTTCTTCCATGACTTCATGTCATGCATGTACACACATTAGCAAACGCAAAATATGTTGGACATAATTCTGAATCTATGTGGAAAACACGTAAGATAATTTTAAGCTTGGCTAGGATATGATTGATATATACAATAGATTGTATCATTATTTAGTGTTTGAGATAGAATAGGTTCATTTATTTTGTTTATTTTATTGAATTAGAGTTACAATGGGAATTAATATTTTTTAGTATACATATAAGTCTATGTAATTTGTTTCTCATGTTCCAGTTTTTTATAAAAGATTATTTGATCCCAGGTTAAGATTCAAAGATTACGTGTTCTTGGTTATTGTTATTGTTGTTTGATATCCGTCAAAATATGCCATATGCATTATCGAATGTGTTTCCTTGTTTTTTCTATTAGTTAGTTGCTTTTAGGTTTAGTGTATTTATACATGCTTACGTTGGTGTCGTTTGTTAGCATATAAGGACATTAAAAGTTTCATATTAAAAAGTGAAAGAATATTATAAAATTACTTCAATCTCTATCTGATGTTCTTTGATTCTCTCTAAACCAACATGGTACATAACCATTATGAGTTCACATTTAAATTTCATCTAATCATCATTTTGCATAATTTTAAACCAAACCACTGTTGTGAAAAAACTCACTAATCTCACTTAGGTACTAAAGTGTGGAGCTCGAAATGGTACCAAGATGCATAGATGTCATCTTTTTGACGCTTTCGGGTTACGCAAACAGTGTCCTCACCTTGTTTCTTGTGAGATAACATATGTTTAGGCGATCACACTTGTTCTCGCCATCAAACATATATAATCTAGCATAACTAATTCAACATCTAGATCGAGGAAATAGAAGATGAGTGAGACGAGTGAATAGATTGAATCTTAAACAAAGATTAAATGAGTAAAAAGGAAAAAGATAACGATACTCATACAATATATATGAGAACATATGAATGATGTATGTGACTCGATTCAATTAACAATTTAACAGGTTACATGCCGGATTTATTCCCGACCCAAATCCGGCTTATTACAAAAGATTCCAACTCTGAAAACTTGGTCGTTTAAGATAAAGTGTGAGGTTAGTGGAATACCTCCATTAGTTATCCGATTATCCTTAAACCCTCAATCACTAACACCGCCGTATCACATTTCCAAACACCGTGGGGGTCAGCACCTCTACAAAACTCTCGAAATCGCATCTGCAGATGGATGAGGGTTCAAATCAGTCGTAATTTAAGCTTATTGTTCGATTACCGCACGGCCGTCGGTTGTTCGTTTGCATCAGTTTCATCTCCTCCGGCCGCCGCGGCGGATCATCATTCTTTTGTTAAATTCCGTACGAATAATCATCTTCTACGCCGGTTTAATCAATCGGCTGTTGATTTAGTGAGAGATTCTTCCTGCGTGAAGACTATGGGTTCGCAAGCGGCGGAGGTGGAGTGGCCGGCGAACAAAGTTAGGGATTCGTTTGTAAAGTTCTTTGAAGAAAGGAATCATGTTTATTGGAAATCGAGCCCGGTTGTTCCAGTCAATGATCCCACACTTCTGTTCGCCAATGCTGGTTTGTTAATTTCTTATTGAATTGCTTGCTGCATGATTGTATTCTCTTATTTGTTCGTAATTTTACCGTATTACTACTGTATTAGTACTAAATTAAGTATAATACTCGAATTAATCTTTAAAATTCAGTAATTGATCATGGGCACTCTAATTTTAGAACCACTAATATACAGAAATCCGTTGTTTTTGCTGTTCTCAGCGTATACATATATATTTAGTATTCATTGTTGAAGCAGATTACACTCTGAAAGTTTCATTTTTGTAATTTCAAACTGACACTCTTTAACCTTAAGATCAGCAGTGAAAACCTAAGTTTACATTGACAAGTAAATTATGATCTCTAATCTGTAAGCAAATTAAGTTTCTAATTTGATATCAAGAAGCATAGGTTTGACCTCAAAAGTCAAGTTGGGTATCTTATTCCCGAATAACTGAGTATCTTGTAGTTAACTATGTTAAACTTTCAAGAATGCTTACAAAGAGTAGTGAATACTTTAAACGTGCTTAAAAAGTGATTCTTGCAAATTGGAGGATCAGAATCAGATTTTCTTACCACAACTCCTTACCTAATTATCCGAATCAGATACTTTTTATCGTAATTAGCTAAAATAATTCAGAATAATTATACTTACACCTGAACACTATGACAGCACTAACTACCTTTCAGGTAAGTTCATCCTCATATCTTAAATTTTTTTTTATTAATTTTTTTTTTTAATTTGCAGGAATGAATCAATTCAAGCCTATATTCTTGGGTACTGTTGATCCTAATACTTCTTTAAGCAAACTAACGCGTGCCTGCAACACCCAAAAATGCATTCGCGCTGGCGGGAAACATAATGATCTTGATGATGTTGGCAAAGACACTTATCATCACACTTTCTTTGAAATGCTTGGTAATTGGTCATTTGGTGATTATTTCAAAGAAGAAGCCATTGGTTGGGCTTGGGAACTTCTCACAACGGTAGTTTTATAAATATTTTGTTTTTCTTGTTTTAAAGTTTTATCATGATTTTTTCTTTTCTCATGTTCATTTGGGTTTGGTTTTAAAGAACTTATTAATATGCAGGTTTATAAGCTACCAACTGAGCGAATATATGCTACTTATTTTGGTGGTGATGAGAAATTGGGTCTTCCTGCTGATAATGAAGCTAGAGGTATATGGCTTAAATATTTGCCATCTGAACGGGTTTTGCCTTTTGGTTGTAAAGTAAGTTTTTCTGTAGATCTTATTATTTTAATGTTTTTTTTTTAACATGCTGTTTTTTAATTCTTGAACACAATTATAGTTCACAATCTTGACTCATTTGCTTATGGGTGGCTGATTGAGGTTATGTTTTTCTCATATAATGAGCCAAAAAAGGATTTAAATACATACTACTTAATTTCTTTTTTCCATAGATTATAAACTTAATATGATATTTCTTATAATTATAATCTACACTCAAATATAATAAGGACAAACATGGGTTGGTGATTTTAAGCTGGTAAGAAAACTACCAGCTTTGAACACACTTGATCTGTCCATTTTGCCACATTAAACACAAAATTGTTTTGGAGCTAAGAAGAGCTAATTAATCTCGTTTATTAATTTGTTTAATTTTTTTAGGATAATTTTTGGGAAATGGGTGACACTGGACCTTGTGGACCCTGTACTGAAATACACTTTGATAGAATTGGTGGTCGTGATGCTGCTGAGTTGGTCAATAACGATGACCCTACATTAATTGAAATATGGAATGTTGTGTTTATTCAGGTAAAAAGACCTTTAATCTTGTCTTATGTGCTAGCATACATTCTTTTAATGTTCATTTATTATAATTGTACTTATATGTATATATAGGGAATGTATAAAATAGAAACCCTCTTTAGTAGAGGAAACCCCAAAAAACATCTGAAATTTAAAAAAAAAATATGGTAGGTTTTTATATGTTTTTTTTGTCTCTTAAAAAAAAAACGATTAAGAATTTTTTTTAAAAAATATGCATAAAAAAATGGTTTCCACATGTATCTGATGAGTTTCAGATGATTTTACATATGTAACAGACGATTTTTTTATATATAACATGCTGTTTACATATGTTTTTTTTACTAAAAATGTCCATTTTTTACGAAAAATAATTTAAAAAATAACATCTAGTCGGACCTTTTTAGTATTTTTTTTTTTCACCGAAAGTCAAAAAATTGAATATAGAATCTAGAAAAAACAAAACAAGTTTAAAAAACGCTGTTACATATGTAAATATGGGTTTCCTTGGGTAAACAAGTAAAGTGTGTTTTCATATTATCCCATCCCTATATATATATATATATAAAGTGTGTGTGTATATATATTCTAAAATTTTCTTTCCACAGTTTAACAGGGAAGCTGATGGGTCGTTAAAACCTCTGCCCGCCAAACACGTGGATACCGGATTGGGTTTCGAAAGATTAACATCAATTCTTCAGAACAAAATGAGCAACTATGATACTGATGTGTTTTTACCTATATTCGATGCTATTCAACATGTAATAAAAGTACCATTTAAGCAATCATAGTTTACATATATTAATTGCAATATGCATATCTTTGACCGCCACGTAGGCAACCGGTGCTAGACCATATTCAGGCAAAGTGGGCCCGGATGATGTGGATGGAATTGACATGGCGTACAGAGTTGTTGCTGACCACATCAGAACTCTTTCAATCGCCATTGCAGATGGTTCTTGTCCAGGTTAATACAGAAACCTACTATCGCGTTATTAATATTTATTTAAATTTTCAAAACCTGTTATTAGTGTGTAATTTTGTGCAAATAACTTGCCTAATTTTTGTGATAATATTCTTGTTTTTACAGGAAATGAGGGGCGCGAATATGTTTTGAGGCGCATTCTTCGCCGAGCTGTACGTTATGGAACAGAAGTACTGAAAGCACAACAAGGATTTTTCAACGGGTATCAGTTAAATTATATCTTTGAATTCATTAATATATTTTATATTGTAATATTTCTAATTTCTTGTAATATAAATTTCATGATGGAATCAGATTGGTTAAAGTTGTGGTGGATGTAATGGGCCATGTTTTTCCTGAGCTAAAACAACAAGAGGCGCGCATTAGAGAGATTATAGCTGAAGAGGAAGCGAGTTTTGGGAGGACTTTACTTCATGTATGCTTTGTTATATATTTTTTGTAAATTAATATTCTGACGAAATTCAACTATTTAACTCATTTTACACTAAAAGCTGAGAATTAAATTCAAAATATAGAACAGGTTGTGATCTGAATTTGATCAGACTTTAATTCTTGTTTGTATATAGAATTAAATCATTATTAATATAATTTTTTTGACCTTAGAAGAAAAAACAATAGGATTAAAAAGGACAAAATAGAAGATGCATGTACGGACTAAAGTGCTTATTGTTGTTTATAGGGAATCGAGAAGTTTAAGAAGACCGCTCAAGATGTTCAGGGAAAAATATTTAGTGGACAGGTAATTTTTAAATTTTAATTTGTATTTTTTTTACATTTATTGTTACTGCTATTTTCTTCCTATAGTATTTAATGAATATCCATTTGATACTGTTGTTGGTTTGTGGTTCGCCTTTATAATTTAGAATGTTTTATTTCATTTACTCTTAAAGCACATTCTTATTTTTGAGATTTAATTACTTATGGCTATAGTTTTAGATTCTAGATTCTTGTCTATTTTTCTTTCATATTTCTAAAAAAAATATCTTGGTTGTAGGATGCATTTGTTTTGTGGGATACTTTTGGATTCCCATTGGATTTGACTCAGGTGTGTGGAGATTTCTTTTTAAATAATTCTTTTTGTAAATTTTTTATACTATTAAGTTATCTTTTTTTTTTTCCAGTTAATGGCTGAAGAAAGAGGTTTGGTAGTTGATGTGGAAGGCTTTAATAATGCTATGAATGAAGCAAGAGAAAGATCAAGAAACGCACAGAATAAGGTTTTATTTAATCTGTTTTTTTTTTATATATTTTGTGTTCATAAAATGCAACTAGCTGAGAAACAATTATTAAATTTTAAACAATATTATTGCAGCAAGCTGCTGTTACAATTGTCATGGATGCAGATGCCACCTCAGCACTGCATAAACGAGGTGTGGCTACAACAAACGACAGTTTCAAGTTTACATGGTTTAAGGTATCGTGTTCACTTGTATATCATCTTTATATATCAGAATTAATTCAGCATTGCACTAATGCATACTTTTTGAGCAATTTCAGGACCATAAAACTGTGATAAAAGCCATTTACACAGGCTCTGAGTATGTAGACCGTGCTGATGCTGGCGATGATGTCGGCATAATTCTTGAAAGCACAAGTTTTTATGCTGAGCAAGGTGGTCAGGTTAGTGCTGGATATGCTACAAAATGAGATTATAATTTTCTAATTTGCAAGAAAAATTCTTTTATATAATTTGACTTGATTTTTTCTTTTTGGATTATAGATATTTGATACTGGACATCTTGGAGGCCCATCTGGATCATTTGAAGTCTGTAACGTTCAAATTTATGGTGGTTTTGTGCTTCATCTTGGCAAAATTAGTGGCGAATCGGGCCGATTTCATGTGGGCGATGAAGTAATTTGTCAGGTAAGCTGTATACAGGTGGCAATTTTGACCCATTTACTTGAAAATGGGTTGATTCGGGTTAAGTTTTCTCGACTGAGTCCAGTGGGTAAAAATAATTTCCTACCCAAATCATCTAATTAATAATGTTTCTTTGAATTAGTTTATTCAAATATCGCAATACAAAAGTTTTCGTAATCATATTACACACTAATCATATATAAAGTATAATAATTTTGGACAAAATCTGTTTGGTGTAAAAGCATGTACAAAAATTAGACATTTAATCTGACCTTCTAATTTGTCTACTTCCACTTATGGTTTCTTGTTTTACATTTTTGGGAATATTGTTTAGGTGAACTATAAAAGGCGTCAAGAAATTGCTCCAAATCATACATGTACACACATGCTGAACTTTGCTCTCAGGGTAAAATCCAAAAACAACATTTCTTTTATCTTTATTGTCATTTTGATTTGATCATTTTCATATTTCTAGCATTATAATATTTTTGCAGGAAGTACTTGGGACTCATGTTGACCAAAAAGGATCTATTGTTCTTCCAGAAAAATTAAGGTTTGACTTTTCCCATGGGAAGCCCGTAAAGCCCGATGACCTTCGTAAAATTGAATCAATTGTGAATGAACAAATTAAAGCTGAGCTGGAAGTTTCTGCCAAGGAGGCAAGCCTTGCTGATGCAAAAAGAGTAAACGGTTTGCGTGCAGTCTTTGGTGAAGTAAGCGGTCTGAATTAAATGCAGATTTTTATTAATTTTTTAAGAGTTAATTACACAGATTTGCGTATGGTTTGCAGAAAGTAACAGGTTTGGGTACTAAGGGTTTAAAGTAACGCGTTTGGGTGTTAAGATTAAGTTCTGTTAAATTAGGATAAAATGACCAAATTACCCTTTGGCTTTCTGAATACCTACAATTAAGGGTATTTTGGTCATTTCACCTGTTATAATAAAAAAGTTAACAGAAGTTAGTCTTAATGCTCAAACTCATTTCAAAGTTGAAAGCATAGAATCCAAACCTGTTACTTTCAGCAAACCAGGGGGACCATGCGTATGGTCAACTCTTTCTCTCTTTTTATATATATATGTATATAGGGGAAGGTTCATATGAAAACCACTTCTTCGTGCGAGAACTACAAAACCACGACTTAATGAACTTCAAACATTTTCCATTTCTTCATACATTATTAATTTTTAAAACGAATTGCACCATTAAATGTCAAATTTTCTCCTCTTTCAAACGAGTATAATGAAGCCATATTAAAAAGGAAAAAAATTGTTTCATAAAATTCTAGTACTACATATATGCAGTATGATGATAATTTACAAATCATACTTTAAATTTATATTTGCGTTTCACTCATACTACACATATGCAGTATGATGATAATTCATGAACCACCCCCTATGTATAGTTTTATATATATGTATATATGCAAAATCATGGGTGCTAAAATTTTCTTTCGGGTACAGGTCTACCCTGATCCAGTTAGGATTGTTGCCATTGGTCGACAAGTGGAAGATTTACTAGCCGATCCAGAAAATGAAGAATGGTTGTCCATATCTGCAGAACTCTGTGGCGGTACACACATTTTCAAAATTTGGTAATTTTTATAAAAATCCTTTTATAATTTGAGTAATTGTATGAATAAAACTAGGGACCCATATTTCAAATACACGCGAGGCAAAAGCATTCGCTCTTTTGTCTGAAGAGGGAATTGCAAAGGGAATTAGGAGAGTAACTGCTGTAACAACAGATTATGCTTTTAAAGCTATTGAAAAGGCATCTGAGCTTGAAAAAGAAGTTGAATTAGCATCTAAACTTGAAGGAAGCCTTCTTGAACAGGTTTTTATATTAATATTTATATTTATAATTTAGACCCCTCTACTTAGAAACATGTCATGATATAGGTCATGTTTTTTCTTTCACAAATGGACCCAACAATTCAATCAGGGTCAAAGTCAATGCATAAAACCTCTTTAATCTATTCTGTTATAGCCACTTTTTCTAATTATGTTTTGAACACTAATTATTTACAAGATTCCAAAATTTTTGGTGAAAAGTGTAAATTACACTAGTTTTGCATGTTTTGATTCTTGTTGTCACTTATGTCGACCTTTTTTTTTATTTTTTTTTATTTTCTTGAATTTATTCTGTTTGTTGAAATGTTATTTAGAAAGTGACTGCTTTAAATGGTCAAATAGAGTCTGCGTCAATTTCATCTGCAAAAAAGGCTGATCTGAAGGCAAAAATCTCCATTCTTCTGGTAAGATAATATTACTCTTTTTGGTAAGTTTGGGTTTTTTTCACACATTAGTCTCTGAATAATTATAATTATTTTTTTTTTAAATATTTAGAATCAAGTAATAAAAGCCAAAAAGAAGACCGCTGAAGAGAACATACAAAAAGCAGTTGAAGCTGCAATAAAGGCGGCAGAAGTTGCATCTTCTGAGGGGAAAACCTTCTGCATTTCACATGTTGGTGTTGGATCAGATACTACTGCTATTCGCGAAGCAGTTGTCAAGGTCATGGAACAAAAGGTAGTTAGAAATATATATCATATATATTAATTTTATTTTTCTAAATTTACATTTTAATATGTTTTGGTTTGTTTGTAGGGAATGGCGGTGATGGTTTTTAGCACGGATGAACAATCAAATAAGGCGTTAGTTTGTGCAGGTGTGCCTGAAAAAAGCGATAAAAGCAACCATCTCAAGGTTTTAGATTGGCTGAAGGCGGCATTAAAGCCGCTAGAAGGAAAAGGTGGTGGCGGGAAAGGCGGTCTTGCTCAAGGCCAGGTAACTTTTTGAATTTCATTAGGGGTGGTAAATGGGCGGGTCGGTTCACGGGTCAACACTGTTTTGGGTCAAGATGATCATTTCTTAATGCATCATGTTTAGGTCGGTTTGGCCCAAAAGTATGAAGTTTTATATTATTTGAAGTACACTTTATGTACAATGTTTGACTTATTTGACCAGTTTACTATTTAGCTCATTTTTACAAAGAAATCTATTTGTTTGGCTTGACAGTGATTAAACAAAACCTATATGTAATAATATATTAATTAACTTGTTGGAATTGGGCTCTTTACATCCCCGTATAATCTATAAATATCTTCTATAGCATTGCTAATAATGATATCGATTTTTTATTTTTTTTTAGGGGCCAGATATAAAACATGTTGATGAAGCAATTGATGTTGCCAAGTCATTTGCGGCTCTCAAACTGGGCTGAAAGACAGAAAGTAATTGTGTTTATGTTAAGCTTTTACACATGTTGACCAGTAGAACGCGTAATGAGCTGCATACACGCGCTATGGTTGGTTGGTTCGGGTTATGACACGATTATGGTGAATTGAGAAGAAAAGGAAACAATAGGGTGTTGACAAGTATTTGAATTTGATATGTTTTATGTTGAGTGTTTACTATCTGACTAAATACACTTGGATTGTTGCTATGGTTCTTTAAACCTCTATACTATTACTTGACTTCATAATGGGTTTGTGTTCATATGTTGTCACACAAACACGAAAATTTGACATGAACCTTATTGTATCAAATCGAATCAGATAGACATGAACCTGGATACGACACAAAGTTTATGCTTGTTGACAAAAACACAAACACGACTTGTTTTATGAAATTTAATGTAAGTAGTGTAACACACTTTAAAACTAAAAATACACGTCTATGTTAAGTTATTACTCTAAGACTATCCAGTATACGTGGTGAGTGGGGGCTTGAGTGGGTACGTCACGTTGGAGAGATGGTGAGTAAAGTGGGTGAGTAGCAGGATAGAAATGCATGGGGGTGAGTGGGAGCTTGAGTAAGTAAAAAGTAGGGTGTTGATGTGGTGTTTTGTGATTGGTAGGAGGGTAATGTGTGATATTGTAATTGGTTGAAAAAAAAAGAAAAAAGAAAAAAAAATAGTCAAACACCACTACGCCTTGACCCCGGCCGCGATACCGCCATCACCCGGGGTGTTATTGGGGCCACCCACGCCCCACTCAAAACGTATACCGGGTAGTCTAAATATAAAACTTAGTGTCCTTTTATTCTATAAGCTTTAACATGAAACATATCTCTGTAAAAGTTATAAAAGACTTCCTAAACGCAAGATTTTGTATAAAAAGACTAACTACAATTTAAAAATGAATTTGATAATGCTAATGAACTCTGGTTGAATTCAAGCCCTAAAGCTAAACTCAAACCATAAACACCAAACCTAAATCCTAAACATTAAAACTAAACATTAAACCATAAAGCTAAGCTCGAAAGGATAAAGTTAAATTGTAAAAGATAAACATTATAGTTAGACGTAAACGAAATCATAAACTATAATTTCTAACCTTAAAAAGTTAAACCTTAAAATTTAAAATTGGTAGAGTTTGAAGGGAGCTTCTAACGCCACCGGAGTAAAATTTCAGTTAGAGTTCGTAAGAGCTTTTATTATCATATATTAAATTGCCTCCAAACACACCGGTTTTAACAAACAAATATACTAGTAGATCTGTGTCGTGTTATGATATTACCCTTAATTACAAACACCTTATAATTTAGCGGTGAGCATAAAACCGAACCGAAATCGAATTAACCAAAACAACCAAACCAAACAAAAAACCGAAGAAAAACCAAAACCGAAACATTCATTTCAGTTTCAGTTTTTCTTTTTTTCTTTATTCGAAAAAAGCGAACCGAACCAAGTCACCTATTATTCATAATTTATTTTATAGATATACTAGTGTGTTCATAAATTTAATATATTTGTGCATTTATTTGCTTTATAGTTCTTCGTATATAAATTAGTCTCTTAATGAATTATATATCTCGATTATATAATTATTATATATTTGTAAGTACACCAATGTGTTCACTCATCACATATATTATAAAATATGTCAAATTGTTGAGAAACGGTTGAATTTGCAAAAAAGTTTAGAAAATGTTTTGGTTAACGTTGGTTCACATGGTCTCACCAACTAATTCATGCATTATCTATTACTAAGAGGGGAGTGAGTCTTTCCGGTTTTCTCCGTTTTTCCCCACTGCCAAATTAGCGCCACATCAGCTTCCCCACTTTTTCCCATTTTTTCCCATTTCACTGGCAATCGTCCCATTTTTCTTCACTTTTCCCCAATTAAGATTTCTTATCATCCAACCACCACTACCATCAATCCAACCACCACTACCACCAATGCATACACCACCACCTGCTACCACCACCACCACCACCTACTACAACCATCACCACGAAGATGCTCAAGAAAACCCACAACCTCCGACCACCACCACCTGCTACTGCCACCACATATCGCCACTCTGGATCCTCCCTCCGTTGCCCCAAACAATCGCTGGAATCCTCCCTCCACCGCCGGATCTGCTCTCTCTTCCTTCACCACTGACGCAAACCATTGCAGACTCGTCGGAGATGAAGGAGACCGTTGCAGACTCGTCGGAGATGAAGGAGACCGTTGCAGACTCGCCGGAATCCTCCCTCCACCGCCGGATCTGCTCTCTCTTCCCCATCTGCGACCTCCAACCACCGCTCCAACCTCTCTCTTCCTCCAACAGCTCTCTCGGCCCCGATCGGGGTGTAGTCACCGATTTTCCCCTCCTCGATTTCGGGGGGCGGTGTTCCCGAGCTTCCCCGTCGGCCGCGTCGGCTTCCCCGGACACTCCCCGATGGCACTCCATGTGCTCTTACGATGTATAACCTACTCTTTCTCATCAATCTGCTACTACTCACCCATCCTATTTTCTTTGCAATTGCTCCTTATCAATTTCCTACTCATCTCCTATTTTACATTCATTTTCGCTCCACTCTAGATTTTGCCGACCTACTGTTTCATCTTTCAATCCATTCAAAGGTTCAAATCGAGCATTGCAATCGATATTCACATCTCGCATGTTTAAGTTTACGATTAAGCACATAAATTTCCTTGGGTAAGAATGTTTTAGGGATTATTTTTGCATCTTGGTTTCAAAGTTGAAGTTGTTTTGGATCAAATTGTTTGTTTAGTTTTTTTTTTCGAATCAATAAACTATCACCGGTTCTTGTTTCTTGTTCCCAATTGGGGGTCTCGTATTAGTTTTGCTTTTATCACGTTGAAGGTCAATTTTGAGTTCTCTATTTATTATTCATTGAGCATTTAATTCACAATCTATGTGATTTTAAATTATGCACTTTTAAGATCAAACCCTAAAGTTATCCAAAATTATGCACCTTCAAGATTATTAATTAGAATCACTTTCCAAATCACGTAAAAAAACTTTGGGTCACCTATAAATGGTAATAGAAACTCTTTATAACATTCTTGAATCTTAAATCTCACTTTTTTGTAACTTGTTTCTTATGTGAAACAATTGTGGTTCACTAATAAATTTTAATAAAAACACTTCGTAATTTTCAATTTTAATAAATACCATGTTTTTATAAAACAACTCTTGAAAGGAGGTTTCACTTTCACTTTGTAATTATTTTTTCTAATTTTTATGGTTCTAACTGATGTAATAGTATTTATTGATCACGTTCGGATAGTGATGCAATTACTCTTGCTAAGACCTTGAAAGGATTATACCATGTTGATATTATCTTCATTATTGATAAGAGTCATTCAATGTATATTTTTTTGTTGCTCTTTAGTGTAAAGCGGTTATCCTTTATATATGTTATTTACATGTAGTTTTATTCCTTTTTGTTCACTAAGAGAGAAGGTATTCAATCAATATCTATATAGCTTGGAGAACTCATGTGTCACTTGAATTATATAGCTACCTCTTCATTAAGCATGAAATCTTAATGGAGTATGAGATATTTTCTTATGAAGTACTGAAAAACATGAACTATGTTTTTATTTCGCGTGTGAAACAACTTTGTGTTGAGTTCAAAACAACTGTGTTTCTCTATTTTTTCGAATCGGGTATGGCTTTTTTTTTATAACTGAAGGTGTTTGGTTATGGTTCACACATGTCTTCCTTGCTACACCAGCTTTGTAGATTTGAGTATATATTATTGTTCGAGCTGGGAGCATGTAGGATCTTTCATGTTTTCCTTCAACCAAGTTTTGAGAAATGCTTCCAAGTGAAACTTCTAGAATGCAACTGCTTTTGGGTATAAATAGTCAATGATTTTAACATGTTTGATAAATGCATCAATTCTATCAATTCTATGAAGAACAAGTGTTTAGGTTTAGCAAATTTTAGATGTTTTCTATATTACATATGCTTCATTTGCTACAAACAGAAAACACAATTAGTATGGACCTTGATTTCTCTGAGTAGCATTATACCTAAATATAAATTTATGTTCTTTTTTCATTCAGATTTTCCATATGCTTTCTGTGTCAATAGTTCATGAGCTAAAGCTTGAATATGATCTTTTTGCAGGTCAAGAGCATTCAGAATTAGTTTTTCAGTATGTACAACTTTTATGATTCTTTTTATCACATATTCATGCAATGATGCTATTTACTCGATTCAATGTTTTTTTTATCACATATCCATGCACTGGTCCATTTATAAATTTTTATGTACTATATTCACATATTCATGCATTGGATTCAATCTCATTGTGAATTTTTGGGTACTGTATTCTATGTAATTGAATTTTATATACTAAATTCTATGTTTTAACTACAAATTCATGCACTAAATTATGTGTACTGGATTCTGTCTTTGTATAAATTTTTTTGTGGTGTATATACTATGTAATTGACATGTTGAATTTACTTTTTAAATACGTATTTGTTTCTATGTACTAGATTATCTTTTAAAAAATTTTAAAAAATTTATTGGATTACATAAAACATGTACTCCATTACTTAAAATATGTATTTGATTATTCATATTATGTACTTGATTATTTAAAAAATGTACTTTATTATTTTAAACATGTACTACATTACCTAAAACATATACTAGATGATTTTAATTATGTACTAGATTACTTCAGGTATGTATTGAACTACTTAAAACATGTACTAAATTATTTAAAACATATACTGTATTATTTAAAACATGTACTGGAATCACTTAAAACATGTACTTGATTACTTAAAACATATACTAGGATTACTTACAACATGTACTGGATACCAATGGGTGTCTAGCTGGGTTGGATAAGGTTTGGGCTTTCATATGGGAGGTCTCAAGTTCGAATCCCCTCCGGGCGGCCTTGAGGTACCCGGCACTAATGAAGCTTAGTACCATGCGGGAAGGCTTAACGCTGTGAGTGTAGTCCCTTGCGGTGCT
>WOUH02000003.1:3461578-3481420 GCA_009936405.2 Stevia rebaudiana | reverse complement strand
TAAAAGTACTTACAAATATATCTTATAATCTCTTCTAAAAGTTCTTAAGTGGTGATAATCAAGTTAAATTTATAACAAGATCCAACTTGTATCGGCTCTACCATCCGGCCGCAAAAGAATTTTCTATTGTAATATAATGGAAATCAAATTTAAAATAAAAACATTGCAGGCGTTCTCCAGTTGGGTGTGGGGCTTTTTTGGAGGTGTGTAGATACACAATTCTACATAAAACGTGTTCTAATAAAGCCATAAATTTATTCTCGTTAGGTATTGTATGACCTTTAGCATAAAAATCTTTTTTAAACATAATATTAATCACATTTTCTAGTGGAAGTCTATATTAATCACATGCTCTAGTGGAAGTCTAACAAGTCAATAAACATTTAAAGTTATGGAGATCGTGTTGATTAGTTATATGCTACAGTAATTCTTTTTCCTTTATTGTTGTTACAACTATAGTAATACGAATGGATTGTGTTTACATATATTAGTTTTATTTTAGTGGATATATTTTAGTTATTCCACATGGTCACTAATGGAGGGAGTATAAACAGTAATGGGAGAAATATAAACATTTTTTTATACTCTTTTTAGAGATCTTCTCAATTATACACGTGGTGTTACTAAAGATGGTGATAATAACTGAGATGTAGTAAAGAGTGTCAAAATTGGTGAAGATTGAATATTAAGGCCTCATTGGAATTTGATGCAATTGAAGAGATTTGAAATTTGAATTCTATTACTTGTCGTGTTTGGTTGGTTATGAGAAGAAATTGGAATTGAAATGAATTCCAACCAAATCCTTCGACTGATGAAATTCAAAATCCCTCCATGTTTTAAGAGATTTTGGAGGATTTCATAGGAATGTTCTTTGTACTACCACCACCTGCTGCCACCACCTTCCCCAACCGTCCGCTGCCACCCGCCATCCAGCCCGCCGCCTCTTGTCGCCGCCACCGCTTTCTGCCACCGGTCGCCACCGCCTCCTGCCGCCACCGCTTTCTGCTCATCTGCCGCCACCACCACTGATTGCCACCACTGTTTGCCACGGACGTACATTCCAATTCCATAACATATACAACCAAACACATTTTGTATTTTCAAATGAATCCTATAAATTCCAATTAAAATTCCATTTCCAACAAATTATACGAACCAAACGGGCCCTAACTTTTTCTAAAAACGTTTTTGAGCGTTTTTGTTCGAGTATAAGTAATACATTATTTGTAAAATTAGATTAAAGAATATTAAAAACAATCACTAATTTTCTTTTGAAATTAAACAACTAAGTAAGAATCCTAAGATCATACAACATTAATGATAAAGCCAAAATACAAAAGTTAGGCAATAAATGGAAATGCAACCTCGAACTCTTTGGCAGGCCCTTAAATAGATCCAAAACAAAGCACATTTGTTCATCTTAAAATGAAGTAGTAGACAACATGTTGACTCTTAAAAAAAGTCAAAATATATAACCTCCCACTGATGTTGACCAAATTTAACCACCTTAAACCGCGTTTCTTCTAGATTCTCTCTTTTAAATCTTAACCTTTTCAATAATCTCAACGAGCTCACCACGTTCTTCCCATTGTCCTCTCCTTCAACCTCATCCGCAACTCAAATTATATCTTCATCTTTGACCAATTCAATCAATAGATCAAATATTCAATACCCTTTTGAGTTCTTGATCTGATTTTCACTTTCTTGATTGATTTATGTTTTTTTGATCAAGAATCAAGTGATCAAGTAATGGGTTTATGCAGCAGTAAAAGCAATAGTGGAGGAACAGACCCAAACGCACATAAATCAAGATCCGATCAACCCAAGATCATCTACACCAAATCCCCGGATCCAACAATCCAATTACCCGTGAAACAACCCGGCCCGAAACGGGTTTTCAAATCCAACACGATTCTTGGCAAACCGTATGAAGATGTTAACCAACATTACACATTTGGGAAAGAATTGGGTAGGGGTCAATTTGGTGTCACATATCTTTGCACACAGATTTCAACCGGTCAAAAGTATGCTTGTAAATCAATATCGAAAAAGAAACTCGTAACAAAAAGCGATAAAGATGATACGCGAAAAGAGATTCAGATTATGCAACATTTAAGTGGACATACTAATATTGTTGAGTTTAAAGGTGCTTATGAAGATAAGCAATCTGTGCATTTGGTTATGGAGGTTTGTGAAGGTGGTGAGCTTTTCGATAGGATTATTGCAAAGGGTCATTATAGTGAACGAGCTGCAGCCTCGATTTGTCGGTCGATTGTTAACGTGGTTCATGTTTGTCATTTTATGGGTGTGATGCATCGCGATTTGAAGCCTGAAAATTTCTTGCTTTCTGATAAGAGTGAGAAGGCGCTTCTAAAGGCTACTGATTTTGGGTTATCAATGTTCATTCAAGAAGGTATTATGATCAAAACTTTGTTTGGATACATAATTAGGGGTGTTAATCGTGTCAGGTTGGTGGGTTAAATGATCAATATGGCCGACAAGCTAACTACATGAACTCTAACACGACTCATATATTTATTCGTGTAAAAGACATTAACCCTGACACGGAAATATTTAAAATTGTGTTGTGATTCATGATGGTAACAATTTCAAATATGGACACTTACTTAAATGAACCTTTTTGTAATTGGTGTCTTTTGAATTGTTTTTAGTCCTTTTGTTTCAATGGTTGTCAACCAACTTGAGTTTATATACTTAGCTTAACATTAAGGTAACCAGATGGAAAGATTGGAGAATGGAGAAGTGGCAATGGGTAGTTTGGAGTAACTAACAAAGTATCTTATTAAACTTGTTGTGTTACAAAATTTAGAAACTGATACGAACCCTACCTAGTTGTCCGAAGTTGTCGCTCCAAAGTTTGAAGAATTTAGGGCAAAATATTAGGGAGGATAGTAACCGTTCCCACCAATTTTATGTTTAAGTACAAGTCTTTCTTCTTTGTGTGTTTTTGTCGATGTTTACTTATCAAAATTAGGGTTTTATACCTTGTAATCAGAGATCTCGCATCTTGAATTAGGTCTATTATCAATTAAATCGTTTGTTTGTGTTTATTGATTATCTAGTTTCTATTAGAAACCCTCAAAAAGGTTAACACTGACCGAACAAAGATATGTTTGGTTAAGATGTTTATTAAATGGGCCGTGTTCCCATTGACTCGTTTAAAAAATAGGCTATACTAGCCAACCCATAACATATATATATATTCATGTAGTGTTAAACCCAAATCATGATTAACATGTTTTTCGGGGTTTTTAGTTTTGTTTTTTGGCAAACCCAAATCCGACCAAAACTCGTAGGTTTTTTTGAAAATTCATACCAAAACCGTTTCTATTTCGGGTTTTTTTCGTTTGGGTCGGTTTTTTTGGATTCGTGCACACCCCTTCTTGTCAGTGCTAGTAATGTTTTTGACTAAGGGAAGAAACATTTACAGGGAAATTATACCGCGATGTTGTTGGCAGCGCGTATTATGTTGCACCGGAAGTGTTAAAGCGGAATTACGGGAAGGAGATAGATATATGGAGTGCAGGTGTGATCCTTTATATCTTGCTCAGTGGTGTGCCACCCTTTTGGGCAGGTAATCTAATGATTTTTTAACCAACTTTTAGGGTTTTTTTTATATATTATTATATCAGCTGGATTATAACTTATAACCCAAAAATGCCTAAATATTTGCAGAGACAGAAAAAGGAATATTTGATGCTATATTAGAAGGATATATTGATTTTGAAAGTGACCCGTGGCCATCGATTTCCCCGAGTGCAAAAGACCTCGTCCGAAAGATGCTAACACAGGACCCGAAAAGGCGTATAACTTCCACTCAAGTTCTCGGTATGATTATATTGAAGAAACAATCAGTTAAATATGATTACAAAGACTATAAACTAATAGTGTAATAATCAAAATCATGCTAAAATGGTTTAAATTTGGTTCAGAACATCCATGGATAAGAGAAGATGGTGAAGCATCTGACAAACCAATCGACAGTGCGGTTTTGTCTCGAATGAAGCAATTTCGAGCTATGAACAAGCTCAAGAAACTTGCATTAAAGGTAACCGAAACAGTTCATAACTTAACTACCATTTTTAACCATAAATGGAACAATTTGTATTTTTGTATGATCAACATTACTGTTCAATTTTAGGTCATTGCTGAAAACTTATCAACAGAAGAAATACAAGGTCTGAAATCAATGTTTACAAACATAGACACTGATAACAGCGGGACGATTACGTATGAAGAACTTAAAACGGGTTTGGCCCGATTGGGGTCAAAGCTCACGGAGGCTGAAGTCAAACAACTTATGGAAGCTGTAAGATGATTTAAATGTTGAAAACTTAAAGATTCTTGGTTTTTTAGATACCCTTTTGTTTAAATATATATATATTTTTTTATGTTTTAGGCTGATGTTGATGGAAACGGATCGATTGATTACATCGAGTTCATTACCGCAACAATGCATCGACACAAGTTGGAAAGAGAAGAACACTTGTACAAAGCGTTTCAGCATTTTGATACCGATAATAGCGGGTATGTAGAATTATTTATTACACATATTTATTATTATTTAAAATTAGTAAGGGAGACAATTCCATGTTCGGGTCAAAATGTTTAACACGTTTAATTAAACGGTTGATGTGTTGGGTTGACCTGTTTAACCCGTTTAAATAAGCATTCCAACCCATTTATGTCCTTGTCAACCCGTTTGACTCATTTGAAATACAATTAGGTTTATTACAAGAGATGAATTAGAAACAGCAATGAAGAACTATGGAATGGGAGATGAAGCCACCATTAAAGAGATTATAGCAGAAGTCGATACCGATAATGTGAGTTCTTCATTGTAATTGTCATCTTGAATGTTGTTTGGTTTTGTATAAAGACTAAAAGTCAAAATGGTTGACTTTCTTTTTTTTTTTTTTGACAGGATGGGAAGATCAATTATGAGGAATTTTGCACGATGATGAGAAGTGGGACCCAACCGGGAATGCTGTTCTAATATCTTTTTAGCAGCAAAGCTTGAGATGATAACAAAACCATAAGAACTGAAGAACATATCACATCTAGAGTCAAATAATTCAAATAATGAGTTTAATTCATCAGATCCTAAAGTCTTGATGTTACATGATAATTGATAAGCTTTTCATATTTATTAGGGTAGTAAAATCATATAGAAATTTGTATAATGTTCATTAAAGCATTGCTTCTATCATGTTGTAACTCTTGTTACTTCAACTTGATTCTATAAGACTTTTGAAATCTTTAGTGACCACAATAATACTTAAATCCAAAAATAAACTATGGGTGACAAACATGTGAGGTTAAAATTGATTTATCTGAACACGACCATAAGTTTATTCATATCAAAGTAATTTGAACATAAATTTTATCCGGTAAATACTTAAAACCATGTAAACCATTTATCCATACGGGTTGTGAGGTCAAAAAGGGTTTGTGAGATGCAAATGAGTTGTAATCAAGTTGTAAATGAGTTAAAAGGCAGACGAGTTGATTAGTTAATCTTATGTTGTATGTAATTCTGACATTGAACGTGTTGATATGCGTCTTTTTAAACTTAATACAACCTGAATACGACTTGTTTATTAATGTTAGTTAAACTAGTCAAGTGAAAACCTAATTATTTTTGTGTCGGATTCATGTCAATTGTCAAGAACTGTCACTTCTAACAAAATATAATAAATCATTGCCTTGAAGAATTCTTAATTCTATCAGCATCAACTAAAAAACAAAAGTGAAACATGTATAAAGGAAATGTAAGAAGACAAAGTTGAGGTTAAAGTTAAAGCAAGATCACAAGTACCAAAACTTTCAAATTTTGTAATTATGAAATAAACTGTAAACCAGGACATAATCTTAGAATCCTGACATCTGATGATTCACAATATACTTGATAAACTAAAAGCAATAAGTCAATAACAAGTTTCAGTATGATCACCTGGCAAAAGTAACACCAGAAAACAGATGTTGAGCAGATTAAAAACTATAAATCTTGATCCTCAAGAAATAAGCCTTGTTCTTGCCATGATTATCTTGAAATCTGATCACTTCTTCTTCGCGGGTTTCTTTGAATTTTGAGTCTTTTGTGGCTTACGCGCTCTTGTAAGTGCAAATTCTCCCAATTTGTGTCCCACCATGGCATCTTTAATTTGAATCGGGCGATGTTTCTTACCATTATGAATCGCGATACGATGACCAACCATTTCGGGAATGATCATAGACGCGCGAGACCAAGATTTGATAAGATGTTTTTCATTATTTGCATTGAGCTTGTTAATCATTTTCTTCAGATGATTAGCAACAAATGGGAATCTGTTTATAAGTGGTGCCATTGAGAATCAAGCTTCTTTCTTTCAGTACCTGAGATCTTCCCACAAACATAATTATTGATTACTAATTGAAAAAAAAAAAAAAAAAAACAATTATATCCACAAACCAGCAAATTTGGGGAAAATAAACTTCATGTCTAACCCTAATCGAACACAAGACTCAAATACAAAAACTGAAATTAATCACCAATCAATGAGTTTCACTTAGCCAGTTCACCAACATGAAATCCACATTCAATGAAAATGGACCTCAGTTTCTCTGTAATGTACGTAAACTGATGAATCAAATAAAGACAGTGAAGTACAGTTGTACGTAAACTGATGAATCAAATAAGAAATATCCGGAGACGGAAACGAAACTACTAATCAAACTTCATTAGATACAATTAGCGCTCACCTTGGATAGCAAAATTAAAAGGATGCAAGAATTCTATGATATTGCTGGAAGAACAGATGGGACTGACGGATCGGCCTAGGGTTTTAAAATGAGGGTAAAACACTAAAACGTAAAAACTCGTGTCGGAGTCGGCTCTAATGAGTGTTTCTTTTTTTTTTTTTCCTTTGATCCAAATAACTAAACTATGTTAGTACGAATTTTTCAAAATTAATATATTTCTCTTTCTGGTCTGCGATATGTCTTTCTTCACTCCAATTAACTACGGGGCTGTTTGACGACTTTTGAATGGTAAGTGTTGAACCAGTAAGAAGTCTGAACCATTAAGTGTTGAAACAGTAAGAGGTCTGAACCATTAAGAGACAATATAATGCTTAACCATTTAAAGGAAAATGTATGACCAATTCAGATAAGACGTCTTAACCATTCAGACTCATTATAATGTTTAACCATTCAGAGACAAATGTCTTAATCATTCAGACAGCTGCTCACATATGCGTACACAGCCGCTCGAATTTTCTTTGGTTTCCAAGGACGTGTCGGATTCTTGATAATATGCCATTTTTTTTAACACGTCAAATGCTCGTTCGATATCTTTCCTTGTTGATTCTTGCCGGTTTTGGAAATGAAGATATTTTTCATCTGTTTGTCGTGAGGTAAAGGATTTCACGATGGTAGAGAATTTCGGATAAATACCATCACCTAGATAATAACCGTATTTATAGGTATTATCGTTACATATAAACTGTTGTCCCGGGGCAACGCCCTCAATAAGGTCGTTGAAAACAGATGACTGATCTATAACGTTGATATCGTTATTCGATCCAACAACACCAAAAAACGCATGCCATATCCAAAGATCCTACGAGGCAACCGCTTCTAATATAATGCTTTAATGCTGGGATTTGAATGGTCTCATCGATGAAATTGACCTTGCCAAGATATTTGGCAATTTTCTCATTCCCAATGTGTGCAATCTATACTACCAAGCATGTCGGGTGGTATGCTTCATGATGCGTTTGTAATAATTGAATGTCAAACAGTTAGGTTTTCTCAAATACATATCCGCGTAAATTTCGATCACACCTACATTTCATAATTAACTAAATAAATATATAAATCCATTTAAAATAGTATATATATATATATATATATATATATATATATATATATATATAGATTTCAAAAAAATGGTTACCTTTACAAAATTTGTAGAAAATTTCGCGCGCGGTTCTCTCAGACATTTGAAGATATTCGTCCCACGAGTCGCTGCAAGTGTCGTATGTCAACTGTCTTACAGCGGCTGTGAATTTTTTAAGACCAGAAAACCTAGTTTGCCTCTTCCGTATGACGTTGAAAAATGTCTTCTCCGTATTTTGGATCTTGGGCAAAATAATCAGTAACAAGTTGGTCGTGAGCACCAATACGATCACGGTATAATGCTGCCCTCCTACGTGCAATTGGCCTCTCAACTTGCTGATTGAAATAAACGACCCCAGCAACAATAGCTTCTACAAAAAACTCATCATCCTCACTTGAACTGGACCCCAACGATGGTGGGAATTGCATGATTGTTTGGTAGAAAGAGTGTAAATTTTGTGTATTTTAGAGATTGAAAGAGATGAGATTTTAATGTATTTGAATGGGTTTTTATAGAATGTATAAAATTATAAAAAAAAAGTTTTAATTTTTTAATCATCCAACGGCTCCTTCAGCGCTCTCACATTTGAAAAGCATCGTCCCCCACGCCTAAGCCCACTACGCCCCAATAACGTCACCCCGGGGCGGTGTTGGGGGCGTTATTGGGGCCACCCACGCCTCGGTCACCTTCCACACTGCATAGTTTAAGGATATGTGTAGTGGTTTTCTAGTTTAGTTAAATTGATATTTAGATGCCATATAGGCAAAAACTATTTAACTAAGACTCATTTCATTTATGTGTTGTAATTTTAACTAAACATTACTTTTTTACCTTTAATGGAAATGGTAATATTAAATTATTAAGAAATGCATCGAATGTAAATTGTGTTTAACAACGGTTAAGAGTTTGGCTAAAAATCAATGACGCATCTTCAATGATGATCACGTAATGGTTTTAACACACCAAATTCAGTTTTGATACTCATGAGAGGCTCCACTACGCCCAGTCTAACAGCATTAAATATTTTATGTTAAATTAAGGATATTTTAGAAATTTTACATGTAAGGATTGGTTATGTCATTTATCATATTTCAATAAAAACAAAAAGAATAATTAAAACCAAGGTTTCTAAAGTCGCTGGGTGCTCATATGTTGATCGACTAGGGAGTTAGGAGTATTCAAAGAGTATTTCAGGTGTACTTGGACATAATAAATTACCAAGAACTTTATTTTTCAAAGATTATATATATGTCAAATATAATAACTTTATTAATATTGAATTAAATACATGTTCAAGTTAATAATCGCATCGAACTATGCTCAACTATAGTCATAATAAATCAAAATGATAGAAATACCACTATACCACATAACTTGGACCTCCTTGAAGTGCTAACTTTAATCAGATCCTTAGACCTCCTCGGAATAGCATAAAATCGTCTCTAAACACCTCCTTGAAGCGAGTACTCGGCCATTACGCGGCCTTGGAGGCCGACTTTTGCAACATTGCTTAAAACTATGGGACTTAGTTAATCAAACTTTTGACTGATATGTAAGATCGACCATCTCCTATTATATTCAACCCATCTTGATCGACCACCACACCAGTCAGCCACCACCTCACCACATGTGACCACCCCTGTCGGCGACCAGCCAGCCACCCTCTCTTCACCTTAAACGAACCCTCACCGTCTGCACCACTCTTCACCTTAAACGAACCAATTTCCCTCCTAACCATCTTCAACCACCGACGTTCGTCCTTGAAAACCCTAGATCCTGGTTACGCCATCGTTGTTCGCCGTTTTCGCTCTCCCTCCTTTTAGGAATTTAGGTTTTTCGATAGATTTTGATTTTCAATTGGGGTTGATTTTTTGGCTTTTATTTTTCTTTTACTACAGAAATTTATGGGTTAGTTGAACGATGGTGATGGTGACTCATGGTAATTGTAGCTGGTGGTGTAGTGGTTGTTGATGATGTCAGAGGAAGGCTGAACGGAAAGATGAACGGTGGTGGTTGGCGATAATCGTAGGTGTTGCAGATTTTCCGCCTTCGGAAACCCTAACCACCTGGTGTTCCACTGTTACTAGCGGATTGTTGTTGTTGATGGAAGACGAGTGGCATGGTGTTGCTGGTGGGTGTAGTACAGAGAGCAGGATGGAGAGAAGATGGATGACGGTGGTGGTGGACAATGGTAAGGTGAGCGATGTTCGTAGCGAGAGAGAAAAGAGAGTAGAGAGAGGGTGATCTTGAAAATTTGTATTTTTTTATTATTAGTTTTAAATTTTTATCTGTTTAAGTAATTCACACTATTAGTCCCTCTCTTTACAAGTGTGGACAAATTATAGCCCTTAAACATGAAAAGACTAAAGTACCCTTAACTTTAACAAAGAATTCTTAACCGTGTTAGTGGTTTGGAGCTAACGATAGATCGCAAACCATGTGGATGAAAATACTTATTTTGAAAAGTTGTGGAGCAAATAGTTATTTGGACTAAAACACATGGAGCTTAAAAAAGAACTTAACTATTATAGATATATCATTATGGGAGTGGGATCAAATACAAACTTTATTTTTTATAAAAACTGAGAGAACCAAAGTGTTATTATAAATAACAAGGTGCTATGACTAAAAAGTATGTTTTTATATACAAACATAACATTGTGAAAACATTATAGTAGCACCTTGTTATTTATTACATCACTTTGGTTCTCATAAATTATACAAAAAATATTTACAAATAACAAAGTGATACTACTAAAAGTTATGTTTTATATACACACATAACATTATGAAAATGTTACAATAGTACCTTTTACCTATACTATCACCTTGGATTTCAAATTATTTACAAAAAACATGGGAAATATTATGATAGCACTTTGTTATTTATAATAGTACTTTAGTTCTAACAGATTTTACAAAAAAAAAAAAAACATTGTTTGAATCGAAACCATCCCCATTATATGTCTACAAACAACTACAAGCATCATCTTTTGTCTTAAAAAATGGCAATATCGTCCTTTATGTAATTTTGTTTTGGGTTTATGCCCTTAATCTAACATATGTTAAGTCTCACCTTGAAATCAAGTCACATGAAAAACATGTGGGGGTAGTTTAGTACTCTACCTTTCTTCTTTCATCCTTTAACTCAAATCAATCAAACGTTAACTCTCTAGCTAAGTGGCTTGTCAATTGTGCTCGAAAACACAAATCCTTACAATGTCGTCTGATGAAAAAGATCCATTGTATCGATTTAATATTCTAAAAGATGATGATGATGATGACTACGGACGACTTCATATATAGTAATATACTATCATATTGTTCTTGAATTTTTGAAAAAAAAAAAAAATCATTTTATAATTGGGGCACAAATTTGATCGTTCTTTTTTGCTTTATTTTGTTTAAGGCGGGTGTTTATCTTAATGTCTTCGCTACCACTTTCCATCATGTGATTCATTCATTGATTATCCAGGTCGTAGATTTGAGGATGATGTGTTGAATTTTGTAGACTTGTTGAACTATAAAGATTTTTCTGTGAAGAACTTGGAAGCTATAAAACAAAATTAGGTTATGAGGATTAGGAGGAGACATATTACCATTATCTAGTACTAGAGGGTGATCTAGATTTAGGCATTCATGCTTTAGATATTGACACAGAGATATTGAATTTTCCTAGTCATATTACTTTACAAAATAGGTTTGTTGATGCTTATATAGAGCATGGATGCACAAACGTAACATACCTCCCTAACTCCGGTGTTGTAATTAATGAAATTAGTGAGTTAGAAGCACAAATGAATGCTGGAAAACTAAAAAACAAAAGTTTGTTTGATAGGTTGGCATGAAACATCAAGTGAAAAGGAAGAACATGCAGTTCATACCAGTAACATTTCAACATTTCAGATGTCATGGGCAATGAAGAATAGGTTACAATATTAGACTATGATGGTTTGATTGACTTTGACCCTTTTTTTAATGAAAAGGTTGGATAATGAAGAACATGTGGTAGTAGAGTCTCGTGTTGACGAAGTAGATAGCATGTGGATGTGGTAGATAGAAAAGTGGATGATGGTGATTACATTGTAAATGAAGACAATCCTATAGATGATTATGTTGATTTGAGAGATAATAAATTCAAAATCGATCATGATGATGTTACTCATCAAGAAGATTCTAATTTAGATGTTTTACATAATAAAAACTTTAGCAGTGGATGTGAATCTGATGAAGACCTTGAAAGCATAAAGAAGCTAAGTAAATGATATTAAGTTGTGTAAATAATGATTTTTGTTCTTATGAAGGTCAAGGTTCTAGTCTTTGTACTAGACACAAGTCAATTTATAATGCTCTTTTTACTTTTTTTACGATACACTGTAATATTTCAAGGTTTGTACCACTTTATACAATATGTTTTTATATATTTACAAAAAGAAAAAAAAAGAACCTGACCGAAGTTCATTATCAAGAAAAAAAATGCTAAGTACTAAACCAGAATTCATGTAACTTTTTTAACTTTAAAGTGATGTCTCAAACTATGAAACATGTTGAAGATATACGCATACTATGGACAACATAGCACATGATTTATTTTAAACCTAACTAATAAAATAAAATACTATTTTTAATTATGTCGTAGTTAAATATTGTTTTGTTAAAATTTTAAATATTAAAGTGGTAAATTACTAACTGTTAAAACTATTTGTATAGAAAACTTAGTAAAGAAATTTGTAAATAAAACTAAAGAAATAAATGAATTAAATACATCTAAAATTCGAATTTATAGCTTTAAAGAAGAAACGTATAATACTTATAAAGTTAATTGATTGAGTTAATTATTGTAGTAATTGTAAATGTAAATGGGGCATTTGAAACAATATGAGTTTTGTAACCGAAGTCTACAAATTACCATAAGGCGGTCATCTCTCATATTTTCATACGTTCTATTTTACGTTTCTACCCTTACAAAACCGTTGTCCTCCTCTATCTCTGCTCTACTTATATTTCGTCAACATGCACGGTGATGGATAACCACAGCAAATAACACTCAATTTCGCTTTCTTCTTTGTTCGGGTGACAGCCACAAATCACATATGCACATGTTATTGGGGGTATTGTAGCACCGGTTATCACAAGCAACCACGAAGATTGTTTTGAGGTAATCATTTACATCGGTTAGTAACCTGAGAATTTGAATTGCTACCTAAAACCGTTATGGGAAAGAAGAAGATAAATATTCATAATAAAATTTAGTATTGAAAGGTGACATCCATGTCTCTCTGCTTCTTTCCTCCTAATTATTTAATTGAAGTTATTAAACACTTTTTGACATAATAATGTACATTAAACTTTATTAGATCATGGGGTATACGTAGTGGTTAGAGGAGTAAGTGGTTGTGCCACGTAAGCGCCACGTGGACAACCACTTGATGATGGTTTTGGAGTAAATGCATTGTGGTAAGTGTATGAAAAATTTAAGGGTGGGGTGGTGTATTATAATTGGTAAGAGGGTGAAGTTTTGTAGTGTGATTAGTTGGAAAAAAAACTAAAAAAACACTCAAAGCATCACACCCGTGGTTCCAACCACGTGAGAATGAGCAACGCCCATAGCGGGGCGGTGTTGGGGGTGGTGTTGGGCGTTGTTGGGGTTGCCACATTGGACATCCACGCCCATTCCACAGGGCATGGGATTTGAGGAACGATAAGTAATTTTATTGATGGTTTGTAAAGTAAATTAAAATCAGCTATCATTTTTCAATGGAATTTATTAAAAGTTTAAATCAAATTATTCTATTATTACAGTTTCATGCATATTTCTTGTTATATATTTTGATGAACATGGATTTCTAAATATATAATCTATAGCTACTTGTTTGGGACAATTACAAATTATTGAGAAGGTTTATTTTTACGGATTATATCTGTTAATTAGAAAAATACATGTAGAAAATATATATGAGAGATTAACGATTATTTACCGAAAATGATACTTTAAGTATTACAATACAAAGCTGTCATTATAAATCTAAGTAGTTGTAATTAAATAAAAAAACGGTTCAAAGAACAAAATCCAAATCTCAAATGAAGTATGGGATATAATATTAAATACCACAACATTGTAGGGACCGAGGACGTTACGTGAATCGGTCTACTCTCGTAGATATGACCCGCTAATAAGGTACGGATTCCGTTTTGTTTACTCAAAGTATATTCTTGTTCCTTTATTTGTTTGGATTATGTTTCATTTGCATTATAATATTGATATCCGTATTTGCTTCTGTTCGTTCTGCGCTTTGTTATGCATGCGCTAAAATTATTGAAATTGTACTCTTTACCGCATGTTCCGTTATTATGAGATTATTGTTTGGACGTTTGTATAGACCTTTAATTGTGATATACCGAATTTGTACTCCAATACTCGAGCAAGCCTCCGGTAGGTGATTCTACAGGTGCGTCATTGGGGCATCAATGGCGTAGCACTTTCCGTGACGGTGTGACTAGTTCACGGCGTCTCCATATTTCTGGTACTCTATGAGTAATATGTATGTGGAGGCGTATGGATCGATCCTATGATAATTGTTTTGTTCTAGTGAGTGATGGTGCGTGCCCGCATACAGCTCACAATTTGGTACATTAGTTCGACGGGTCTATGTACATCATTTGTTCTGTTTTGTTTTGTGCTCGGATGGGTATCTCCTAACCATATGACTTATTTGATTGATTCGTTCTGTATTATTTTCATTTGTTAATCTTATGGTTACTTCTGATATCGTGTATTGGCTGCATGGGTTGTGCTACCAAGAATTTCAGCTGCTCTATTTGCAATCACATGTTACAACATGTTTTCAAGATTCATGAGCAATTAATTAATGGAATTGACACACATCTTATCCATATTTTATATTGTTATAAATACTTTACTCAAATATTTGTTAGCAGTAAAGTATTTCCAAACAAGATAGGTCTTCCATCTATCCTATCCACGAAATTCGTATCAGATTCTTTGAACGAGATCTAAATCTCTCCTCTCGTGTCCTCTTACCTTCTTCCATTTACATATTGAAAACGAATTTAGGGTAGACATACAAGACCCCTTTCTGAGAGTTTTTGACCAAAGTGGGGTTTTTTTAAAAAGTATTTACAATATGGAGTTGTTTTCAAAGTATTTACCAAAATGGGGTTGATTTCTGATTAAAAACTTATGATGTAAATTTTCTGAAAACAAAACTATAGAGCTGTAACAATACCTATGAAAACAACGTGGCTTTGACCATGTAATCATGGCTTTTGCCGCAACGTTTTTTCTGGTAACGCAAAATATTGGTCTTGTTGTCTGAAGATAAGAATCTTAAGGGCAAAATATTGGTCTTGTTTGTTTATAGAGTTGTACCAAGTCCATGTGTGTATGGGCATGAACCTGATTCTTGCGGTTTCTATGAGATGATCACGTCAAACTGGCGATCACCTTCGAGGTCCACTCCCCGATCTCAGTTTTCGAGTTCCACTCCCCAATCTCAGTCTTCCCGATCTCACTCTTCTAGTAGCCAAGGAACAAGGGGCAATTTGATGAGTAGTAGTGAGCTACTTTCACGATCTCTTGAACTGGCTCAATCAAATAATGATGCCTTTGTTTCTCTTATTCAAGAATTTGCTCGCTGTCAACTGCCTGATGCTCAATTTCCATTGCAATGTTATATAGATTTTGTTGCAAATTGAACAGTAAACCATGTGTTGTATATGTTGTTTCTGGAAGTCATATAAACATTGCATTGATTTGCTGAAATGCAATAGTCTTACAAAGAAGTATTTTAGTCAAGTCCTATATTATATGCCAAATGGGATCTCTTTCTCATTTTGTGCAAAAGAGGTTGCCGACATTATCGGCAAGGAGGACCATGGGGTTGATGTCAAAGAATATGAAAATAAATAGTCACGAGATGCATTTCCTCCAACGACTTTGAGCAAAGCCACTGCTGTTGTGTTGAAGAATACTTTGCCTTCTATGCCTATAGATAATAAAGAGGAGCAAAAGTGCTTCAGGGAGTTAATGTGCTACTTCCTCGTAGAACAAGTGCCCCTGTGTGCTAGGGATGGAAAGAAGCTTCGGAGGAAATATTGGTCTTTGGTTGAAGATGCTGAGTTGAGGGAAAATGCAATTGGGCTAAAGCCACATGGGACCATTTGCACACTTCACTTGATAAACTAAAAACATAGCATTCGAATAAAGCAAGTGGGCAACATTCTTTCATTGGTGCAACTCCTGTCTTAGAGGTATGTTTATGAGACATTTTGCAAATATCCCCCTAATAAATTTTTTAAATTCTAGTGGCTGGGTAAATATGGAATAAATTTTTTGCAGACAATTATATATGAGCTCATAAAGAAGCTGTGACCGGATGTTTATCAAATCGACACACCCCTCGTTCAAAAGTACAGTAAAAGAAGGCTACCTGCAAATGGTTGGGAATTAGAATTTTATCAATTGACACCTGCTGATGTAAGTAATTTAAAAGTTAGGTTTCTTTAGCAAAAAAAAAAACAAGTTATGATAGATGTAAGTAATCAATTTCCATTATTTTCCAGATTGCAGTTTGCCCATATTGTACTTGCACGTGTGAGGAAACTCTAGCTTTATCAATTGAAAGAACTCCAGTTGTTTCCAAGGATAATGCATCTATCATGGAACTCTAGCAGTTATCGCTAACTCCAATGGGCGATCTCGATTGGGAGATGCATCAAAGTGAAGGTGATGTTTTTTTTAAAAGAAAGAACTCGACTTTGATGCATCTCCCAATCGAGATCGCCCATTGGAGTTAGCGATAACTGCTGGAGTTCCTGTATCATAGATGCATTATCCTTGTAAACAATTGGAATTCTTTCAATAGATAAAGCTAGAGTTTCCTCACTCGTGCAAGTACAATATGGGCAAACTGCAATCTGGATAATAATGGAAATTGATTACTTACATCTATCATCACTTGGTTTTTTTGCTAAAGAAACCTAACTTCTAAATTACTTACATCAGCAGGTGTCAATTGATTAAATTCTAATTCCCAACCATTTGCAGGTAGCCTTCTTTTATTCTACTTTTGAATGAGGGGTGTGTCGATTTGATAAACTTCCGGTCTCAGCTTCTTTATGCGCTCATAATAATTGTCTGTAAAAAATTTATTACATATTTACCCAGCCACTAGAATTTAAAAAATTTATTAGGGGGATATTTGCAAAAAATCTCATAAACATACCTCCAAGACAGGAGTTGCACCAGTGAAAGAATGTTGTCCACTTGCTTTATTCGCATGCTATGTTTTCAGTTTATCAAGTGAAGTGTTCAAGTGGTCCCATGTGGCTTTAGCCCAATCGCATTTTTTCCTCAACTCAACATCTTCAACCAAAAACCAATATTTCCTCCGAAGCTTCTTTCCATCCCTAGCACACATGAATACTTGTTCTACGTGGAAGTAGCACATTTACTCCTTGAAGCACTTTTGCTCCTCTTCATTATCTATAGACATAGAAGGCAAAGTTTTCTTCAACACAGCAGCAGTGGCTTTGCTTAAAGCCGTTGGAGGAAATGCATCTCGTGAGCTTTTATTTTCATATTCTTTGACTTCAACCCCATGGTCCTCCATGCCGATAATGTCGGCAACCTCTTTTGCACAAAATGAGAAAGAGATTCCATTTGGCATATAATATAGGACTTGACTAAAATAATTCTTTGTAAGACTATTGCATTTCAGCAGATCAATGCAATGTTTATATGACTTCCAGAAACAACATATACAACACATGGTTTACTTTTCAATTTGCAACAAAATCTATATAGCATTGCAATGGAAATTGAGCATCAAATACTATTACCTATCCCTACCCTCCAGTTGACAGCGAGCAAATTCTTGAATAAGAGAAACAAAGGCATCATTATTTGATTGAGCCAGTTCGAGACATCATGAAAGTAGCTCACTACTACTCATCAAATTGCCCTTTGTTCCTTGGCTACTAGAAGACTGAGATCGGGAAGACTGAGATCGGGGAGTGGAACTCAAAAACTGAGATCGGGGAATGGACCTCGAAGGTGATCGCCAGTTTGACGTGATCATCTCAAAGAAACCACATGAATCAGGTTCCTGCCCATACACACATGGACTTTGTACAACTCTATAAACAAACAAGACCAATATTTTGCCCTTAAGATTTTCACCTTCAGACAACAAGACCAATATTTTACGTTACCAGAAAAAACGTTGCGGCAAAAGCCACGATTACATGGTCAAAGCCACGTTGTTTTCATAGGTAATGTTACAGCTCTCATAGTTTTGTTTTTCAGAAAATTTACGTCATAATTTTTTAATTAGAAATCAACCCCATTTTGGTAAATACTTTGAAAACAAATCCATATTGGTAAATACTTTTTAAAAAAACCCCACTTTGGTCAAAAACTCTCAGAAAGGGGTCTCGTATGTCTACCATAAATTCGTTTTCAATATGTAATTGGAAGAAGGTAAGACGACACGAGAGGAGAGATTTAGATATTGTTCGAAGAATCTGACACGAATTTCGTGGATATGATAGATCGAAGACCTATCTTGTTTGGAAATACGTTACTTCTAACTAATATATGAGTAAAAGATTTATAACAATATAAGAGATGGATAAGATGTCTGTCAATTCCATTAATTAATTGCTCATGAATCTTGAAAACATGTTGTAACAGGTGATTGCAAATAGAGCAGCTGAAATTCTTGGTCACAAACGTGGTGATAAGTTTCTGCATTTCTAGCCCAACTTAGCTCATGACCCGGCACGAAGAAATAACTTAGATGGGCGGATGCTAATTTAGATCTGTCAACGGAGCAATTCCATTCCAGTCGTAGTCTCAATCCCATATTCAATGAAAGTCTCCATCATGTCTGACCCCCTCAATCTTTCGATCTTGAGTGAGTCAGCCGGCTAAGCCTTTCATCCTGATAAAAGAAAGAGTTTTCCCACCCTCCAAGTATCCATAAATGGAATCTGTTTGAGTGAATTACTTACCGTGGTCAAAGCCAATAGGGAAAGTCAGGTCAAGAGAGTGTCTGTTTCTGATTAGTGCATCTCGCACTTCCAATTCATTCCGAGTTAGAAAAAGTCAGTTCCTTCCCTCCCTTTTACTTTTTCTAGGGTAAAGTCCTCTTAAATGGATTACTAGTTCCTTCCTTCCCAATCAATGCTAACTCTATCTTCCTCTCTTGTAATTTAGGAGATTTCCCCAGCCCATAAAGAACTGTAGTTACATACAGCTCTCAAAAGAGAAAAAGAGAAAGAGCTATGAGTTCAAGTAAGAAAGTGAAAGTTCAGTCCTCACAGTTTCCCTATCCCACTGCCAAAAAGAAGACAGCAACAATCTAGCTCCTCGTACTACTTCTCTCAGTAAATACCATTCTCTTAGTTAGGTAGTAAGTAGATAGACGGATTAGTACTTTTACCCAGGGGTAGCCTTCCTTGTCGCCAAAGAAGAATGATAATTGATAAAGTTTTCTTGGGGTTTTTCGCTTCAATAGCAGAAGCAAAGAAGTCAAATCAATGCAGCTTTCGTGCCCAGCCTAAAAAGATCCTATCCTCTTGCAGCTGGAGCTCTTGATGGCACGTTCAAGCGAGTTTATGAATGAATGAAATCAGTTGAAGGAGCGGCCAAGGACGAAAGCTTTGATTGCGTTCTGCTATGGTTGGCTTTTTTCCTTGCCTAAAACAACTATCTTCTCTTCGCGAACGGTTAAGAATCCTCTTTGTATGCGCGTTATCTCTTGTTTATTCTTCTAGTTTTTGCTTCTTATGCTTGCTGATGGGTGAGACTCCGTTTCTTCTTAGGTTGTCTGTAAGTGTAGTTCGTGGTTCACGGGTGAGGTTACCTGGATAGGTGGGCAGTTCCTATCGGTGGAGCTAAGACACCTTCGAGAGATATA